>PVKU01007205.1:0-91219 GCA_004027475.1 Anoura caudifer
CCTCTAAGTACAACTACCTTCTAAAAAGTGGAGATTCCTTTGAAGAAAAGCCTTTTGGGAACTCCTGAGCACTTTAATAATTTTATAAAATTCCCATGGGTGGAGTGCCTAATTAGGCCTTTTCGGAAACTAGGTGTCTTGTGTTTGAATTTAAAGGTACTTGCATTAATATGGCATGGAGTCCTCCTCTGCCTACCCGTCACCTTCACCCCCACCCCCAGCTATCCTCAGTACAGCTTACTGCATGTGCAGCTCTTTGAAGGAAGGGGGCTTAGTGCAGGTTGAGAAAGGGCCCGAGTCTCACAACTGACCACTTGAGTACCACAGCACGCCTGTGGCTCACAATGCATTTCCAAAGGATCGTGCTGATATGGACAACTCTTTTAAGATGTTGTACTGACAAGGGAAGGGAAAATATGAAGAGGTAATTGGAGAGAGAAATGGGATCAAGAGAATTTAAGGTTTTTTAAAATTTCATAACTTTTCTTCATAGGGTGAATTATGAGGATGAAACAAGGTGAAGCATATAAGTTTAGAACAATATTCTGCACATAGTAACTCCTCAATGTATTCACTATTATTATTGCTTCTCTGCTGCAATGTGAGAAGGAGAGAGAGAGAAGGGGGAATAGGGGAGAGAAGGTAGGGAGGAAGGGGAGGAGGAAGAATTACCCAGGGTCTCTTACTCTTTTTGTGTCTTCTGAAGCATCTGCAGATCCCGCTTTTGGTCGACCAGCTGGTTCAGGATGGCCTTCCTCTTGCGGCTAGCAGCTGTCTCCAGCTGGTGCTTCATGTAACTCTGTTCGCGCTCTCGCTTTTCCCTTACCAGCTCTTCCTCATTATTGCCAAAGATGGGCTCAGAAGAGTCTGGCTCAAATTTGGGCAGCTGGGGGAATTTGTTCTTTATCTGAAACAGGGACACACATAATGCAGGTTACAGTTATACCAGGGAACAAACTCTGCCCAAGGCTGAAGCACAGTAAAATACCAATATCTAATAGGAAGGAATGGGGGGCTCAAAACCACCAAATGGATAACACATTACAGTATTTATACATATTTTTAGAATGCTATCAAAGCAGTGCACAATTTTTTAATTAGCAATTGTTCCCTTACCTGTGCATTCAAAGCTCTCTTGTAACACTCTGTCTCTTCCATTTTATCTTTTATATACTTGGCTCTTTGTGCAGCAAGTCTGGCAGTTTAGAGAGAGAGAAGGTGGGGCCAAAGTTTGTTGCTGAGTCTTTAGTACTGCAGATTAACATTATCAAACCATGTCTAATAAGTCTTAATAGGAACAAAAGCGTTGTAAATAAAGAGTGATATTCCTTCCAGGAGGTGTCACTTTAAGAAAGAAAATAGTTATTCAAATCCACAGGCTAGTGGACAACGTACTGAACACAGGACAGATAGGACAGGTGTAAGCAGGGGACCAAGCATATTGTACAAAGGCACTGCTGCTAAGATGGGCAGGCTTCCTCCCCCCGGGCTTTAAAAAAAATTTAGACAGGAAAGCAGGAAGTGTCTATTCATTTTATAAAATGATTCATCATAAGATTCCTCTTAAAGAAAAGGGATCTTTCCTATTATACATTATGAGCCCACTGAGCTAGAAAATGAGTACAATGGGACATATACATTTCATAGAAATACAATTTTTTGGTCACAGACACTGGTTTTATCTGTTCAGAAGTCTCTCTCACACCACGGTTGCCTTCTTAATTGCCTTCCTAACCTGGGTAGCAGAGCATGGCACCTAAGAAATGCTTGAACTCTATGGCCCTGAGCCTGTCCTGGGCCCCCAATGACCCAAACAGGACCAATCAGATTCTTTTCCCTGAAACTTTGGAATTGAGACTAACACACATCCATGGCTGAGCTGGAATAAAGATAATTAAAGACAATATCACTTAAGGAGCTGTGGGCATGAGCAGAGAGAAAGCTTCTATATTATGGCTTTTTAGTCCCCATACATTCCCGCCCTTGGGTTCTACAGGACATCCCTAAGGACTCATCATAAAACCTCAGATCTGCCTTGAGATCACCTGGGAATGGCTAGGAACAATGCCCTGCTCAAGACAAGTCCCTCTCAGCATTAGTGATCACAAAACAATACAAAATGAGACTCTAATGAAAGCAATTGTAGACTGGCAATCATTACTATAATGATAATTATAATGGGTTTTTCATTTTTCTAAGGAAATCTTATGCTGTGGTGCTGGTTGCTAGCTGGGTTAGTTTGCTCAGCTGGTTACGATTGTGTGAAACTACCAATGCTGATCAATCCCACGTGAAAATAAGCTTCACACGAAAATTCCAATCCCGTTTTCCTAAGCGTGTCCAGCTAGACTCACTCCTCTGCGAGTTGCACTTGTTCTAGGCGTTCCATCAACTCTTTGTTTTCTTTTTGGTTTAGTTCCTTTCCCCGTCTATTATCCATTTGTTTCAGGAGGCTTTGGAAATATTCCTCTTGTTTTAAAGCCTTAATCTCAGGACTGAATGGCCGTTTATCAAATAGGAAGGATTTCTAGAATGAAAGAGAAGCAATTTATTTATTCTAGAATACCAAAAAGCAACAAAGAATAAAGGTAATCATTCAGAAGACCAAAATTCATCAGGAAGTATTTATGAATTTATAATATTTATAAATTTTCAACACAGTGACCAGCTAGTATCGAGGTTACCCATAGAATACTATGGACATGCTCAAGGTTAAACCCAAGCAGAACTGACCAGAGCCCACTCTCTGACAGAGAGGTGAGGGAGGACATCATGGAGGAAGCCCTCAGCTAGTACATACAACACAGAGGCGAAAAGAAGAAGGGATTCTGAGTGAGCGCAAAGCATGAGCAAGGACAGAGAAGAGGTGGGAGAGGGAGAACTGGACACTCACTCTGGGCCTGGCCATTCTAGACACTGATGATTCAGCAGTGGCCAAGCAGAGACAGCCTTGCTGTCATCGAGCTGCACTCTGGTGCAGGAGACAGACAGTGAACAAGTAAACAATACATCGATAATCTAAGGAGGTGATGAGTGCTATGAAGCCCTTATCACAGCAAGTGACTGGGGGGGGGGAGTAGGGTTAAATTGGTTGGTTATTAGGGAAAGCTTTTTGGTGGAAATGACTGACTCACCACCATTGCAAATATCAGGAGACGTGTGTCCCATACAGTAGAAAAAGCAAACGCCAAAGACGCTGGATGAAAGTAAGCAAGGCGTGTTTTAATAAGCAGAAAGAAGTGGCTGAGGCATAGTGGGCAAGGGGAAAGTAGAAGCAGTGGAGCCCAAAGAGGGTGGCAGGGGCCGTATCATGTAGGACCGAATAGGCCAAGGTAAGGTTAAACTTTATTTTAATTCAGTTGGAGGCCATTAGATATATTTTGGTTAATCGTTATGAAAGGCTGCTGTGTGGAAAACAGACTGCAGAAGGACAAGAAGGCTAACAGCAAGCCTAATTAGGGAGGGTACTGGGGAAGTTCAGCCTTACAATGTGGCTGGGACGAGGATGGTAACATCGAAGGTGAAGAGACATTAGATACGTTGTGAGTAAAGGCAACCAGGCTCGGAGAAGGTGGGATGTGGGGGAAGAGGAAGAGGAATCTGGAATCAGGTGCGTGCGCAGGTGCGTCTCTCCACCTGGTGACGCCACTTACTAAAATGGGAAAGCCAAGAGAAGAACAGGTTGGGAAAGGGAATCAAAAGTCCTGTTTTGGTCATTTTCAATTTAAGATGTCTACAAATATATCAACAAGGAAATACTAAGTGGGCAGTAATAAATATAGTCTGGAACTTGTATCTAAGAGGAAAGAGAGATCACGCCTCAATCTCAAAAGCACAGTGCTCTATCCCCCTCCCTCCCTACAGCCCCTGCCTGCAAAGTTCCTCTTCCATTCAAGTCTCTTCCCAACTCCCATATACCAGGTCTTTCCAGATCTCTGGTCTAGGTTAAGTGACTCTCCTCTCTGCTCACGTAGTGCTATATTCAAAGGCTTGTCATAGCACTTAGTATACCACACTCTTGTCTCATTAAATCTGCACCCCACCCCACTATCTTCTCTAGACCTCTTCAGAAAGGAATATTGTCTTATTTATCTTTGTATTCTTAGCCCCTAGTACAGTGGCAAGCACACTAGAAATTCAGTAATAAATGTTAGATGATGACTAAAGAAAATATATTTTGTTAAGATTTATGTCCAGAATGTCAGACTACCACCTTAGATAGAAAGGAGAAATGCAGGCAGAAGCAAAGGCAGGCCCATAATGATTGAAAACATTACATCGATGACAAAGCAGGTGGCTCACCTCCACCTGAAGTTGCGTTCTCAAACTTTAGTGCTCCCACAGATCACCTAAGTATCTTATTCAAATGTGCATTCCCATTCTGGAGGTCTGGGGTGGGACCCTACACTCTGCATTTCTGGCAAGCTCTCAGGTGACACTGGTTATTTCTTTAGCTGTTCCTGGGGCAGGACTTCAGTACACTGTCCCCTGCCACCCACCCCAGCTCCTTGTTGAGAATTTCTATCATTAGCCATCACCATAGGGACTACTAGGAACTATATCATGAATATGAGTGGTATGGAGGCTGACACTGGACCACTCCTGCCCTAGAAGGAAGAAGGGAGCTTCAACCTTGCACAACCCCCTTTTCACCTGTGCCCCTTAAAAACCAGCACAACCTGCAATGCAGTGTGAAAGAAAAAGGGTCCATGTACTGAACCTGACAAGCTCAGAGGAGCCACGTGACAGGCCTTACAAATTCAGTAACCAAAAGTAACCATGCAGGATGATCTGATCACAAACTCCTAACTGGGCAGGTCAGATAGGCAGTCAGGATCCAGGCTGATTGCTTCCTTAGCAAAGGTCAACCTTTACCTTAAGTGAGCTCTGTCCATTCCTCTTATGCATCTAGGATAACACACCTTTAAGTTTTCAGAGTAATTTTCTTTTCTTACCCCTTGAAAGTACAAGCGCCAGTTCCAGAGCCTAAGACTATTGAGTCCCGCATTGTTATCTTGCTCCGTCTACCATCAGTATATGCTGTCGGTGTTAACTATTGTCTTGTACCAATTAAAAGAAGCATGCATTTCTCCATTTTGCTTTTTAACCAGGCCTAGAGATTTCCCCACTATGCTTTCTCCCACCTCCTTAATCTACCACCAATGGCTTTCAATGTAATCTTCCTTATGTTCTCTCCTTTGATTCTAATGTATAGAATAAACTGTGAAATTGCCCTTCTGCAGAGCATTTTCTCAGTCCTTTCTGATTTTTCTCCTAGGCATGGCCTCACAATTTTGGCTCTAATAAACTCTTACAAAACTTTTCTATAAGCTGGACATTCTTTTGTTGACAACAGAGAGCAGACCCGAAGTTCACAGCTGGGGCAAGTATTCACAACAGAAATTCTGAAAAGACCCTTACATAAAATTCAGGTTTCTCATTCTTGTGCATTCTCATAGCTTCAGCAACTCCAAGATTATAGGCAGCATTTTTTTGATTCTGTTCTCTACTAGCCAGACTTCTCAACTTTAGGGCAGAAAAAAAATTATAACACATTAGAATACAGCCTTTAAAAAATTTAATTCTAATACATTAAAATAATCCAACCAAGGTAGAAACTGATGTCTTCATAGATTTACAAAAGGGGGTTGGGGAAGGCATTTTATTTCCTATACTTGGGCTTCAGGCAGCACCCGTACAGGGACCACAAGGATAATGGGAGATTTCCTAAGTGGTCACCTGACATCACAAATGCAGGAAAGAGCAAGAGCATCAATTGTTAGAAACCACAGACCAATTTTTGATAGTGCAAATGCAAAGGTGCCATTCTGTCTTTGCTTCTTGGCATAGACCATGAATTTGAAGAAAAAAGCCTTGAACCAGGACTATATTTTACCAAAAATGAAAAAATAAAGTCATATAAATTCAGGAATTCTACACCTTTAAAACTCAATCCTTAGCTTGCTTGAATATTCATCTCAGTATTGTTTATTATTAGTGAATCTAAGTTTTAGTCCTGTAGTACAGAAATGATTAAATATGTTACCATACAGGCATAGGATAGAACATTTTATTTTAAGATTTTTATTTATTTTTATGGAGAGGAGAAAGGAGGGAGAAAGAGAGGGAGAGAAACATTGATTTGTGAGAGAAACATCGATGTACCAGAGAAGTATCAATCTCACATCCCCAACTGGGGACCTGGCCTGCAAACCAGGCATGTGCCCTGCCTGGGAATTGAACCAGCAACCTTTTGGTTTGTGGGACAATGCCCAACCCACTGAGCCACACCATTCAGGGCTGAGGGAACATTTTAAATGGCATTTTATAATTATATTCTACTGTCCATTGTTAAAGTACTCTTTAATCAACGTGTTGAATTACCTGGTGTTTGAAGAAAGTCTCTTGATCCTTCAACATTTGATATTGCTGTAGGAGTTGCTCATCTTCCACGTCTCTCTTCTTCCTCTCCTCACTGTAGTACAGCGGGGAATTCCGTTGTGCTCGTTGCAAACATACATAACACATCTCCTACAATACCAAATTTCAGGACAAATTAAGTTTTTCCTTTTACTTTTTCACGTTCACGAGCTCTCCAAAGGTTGGATATATCAAAAAAGCAGATGTTGTAAAAGGATACATTAATGATAATGCAAAATGAGATTTTCAGAGTGAGTCCCACAAATACGCACCGGGATTTACTGAATTTTCATTTGATCCAAAATATCGATAGCAACTAAAAATTAGTAAGAGATTTCCCACCCCTATTTCTGTTTTGACTAGTAGATAGATTTATCACAGTCCAATTTCAGGTCCTGAATGCTGGAACCATAGTTTATATTAAAGAGGTTCCCAGCACTCTCACTGAGAAACAGGTCAGAGGAAGATTCTGATGAAGTTTTGTTTGTTTGAAGACACTGTACCTGTCCTGCCCTATTATGATCTTGGCAAGCAGTGGCTGGAGGAATTTTAGGTTTCATTTCATTGCCATTTTTCAGACACCTTGAAGGAGATAAGCTATAAAAACAATGCAACATTAATTAACGTTTAATACAGTATGACATCTAGAGCAATAATAATTTTAGAGCAAGTGTAAATATAAAAGAAAGAATAAATATGTCAGTGGTTTTCTTCAAAGCATCTGTATGTGTAGAGATTAAGAGCCTATGTTTTGTGTCAGATAAGCGTGGGTTTGACAAGATTTTTTGCTTACAGGCTGACTGGCATTACACAAGCTGGGCAGTCTTGCAAAGTCTCACTTACCAATTCTGGGAAATGGGGATAAAAGTTATTCGTTCTACAGCAATTTATCGAGTGCTTACTATGTACATTGTGCTCAGCCTGGGAGATGCAGTGAAGAACAAAACACACACACACACACACACACACACACACACACACACACACACAAAGTCCCCATCCTCATGGAATTAACTTTCTAATGGGGATGGATAGGCAGCCAATAAGCAAGAAAAATAAGTGAAAAGGGCCACGCAGTGCTGGGAGAATGGCATCCTAGGCAGAGTGAATGAGCACCAAGTACTTGAAGTGGGAGCACGCCTGTGTTCAGTGCGACTGGGGGGAGACCAGAGATCAGGCAGGATCTCGCAGGCCATAAAAATGCCTTTAGCTTTTGCCCCAAAAAGAGAGAGAATGGGAAGTGACTGAGGGTAAAACGTCCAGTATTAGAAAAGCTGTAGGGGAGGCAGCTGTCCCTCATATTATTGCTTCCAAGAAGGTCATTTGGTACAATTTTATTGAGGAAACTGGTAATGTGCAGCAAAGGCATAAAAGAATGGTCTTGTCCCTTATCTCTGAAATTTCACTTTAAAGTCTTTATCCTATACAATATTCAGGTATGCATGTGGAATTATGTGTAATTATATTTATGACAACATTATTTTAAAAACTAAAACTCATCTAAATATCCAATAGGAGATTCGTTAAACAAAAGGTTTAACCAATGAGATGATGTTCTGGAACAGTTAAAACCGTGAGGGATTTAACCTCTTATTGCTAAGTGTAACAAAGGTTCAAATGATCTCAGTTTTATTTAAAACAGGTGTTTATGTTACAAATATAAATCTATGTATATATTGTATATGCATTAAAATGAAGAATATACACAGTAATATTAACAAAGATTCCTCTATTTAGTGAGATCATGGGTCATTTCTTATACCTCTCTCTTTTCTCATTGTTTTCAAACTTTTTGTGATAAACATGTATCACTTTAGTAACCAGCACAAAAATCATTTTTGGTCAACTCCTATAGAAAACCTTCACTAACAATCCCTAATGATTACTTCCCCCTCCTTGAGCCTCTTTTGTTGTCTCCTTCATATACATTATTTCTTTAGTGTCAGTCCCCTACAAGACGATAAATTTCATTAGGGTAGATTTATATGTCTTTTATATGCCTTATAGCTCTGTTTAGTCCACATCCACAAACCGCCTGGCACATGGTGGTGCTCAGTGTTTGTTGGATTGAACTACATTACAAAGTACTAGGCATTTAATTCGCAGTTATATTTCATAACAGTGAGATCTCAAACAAGCATGCTTAGGGTTTGCACAAGACTTAGTAATCCAGAGAGTACATAAATTGCACACATGATAGCTGACACACTGTGACACATTAATAAATTGAAAGTCGACAGCACAGTACAAGGTATATAAAGCTACTCAATAAATACTTGTGTATGGTGAACTGATTTGAAGTCTTAAAAAGTATCTGACTCAAAGGGCGAAGGAGAATACAGAAATTTTTTGACATCATAAGAAAAAGACACAGCTACCATAAGTTGCAATATATTCATTTACTCAAAGAATATTTAGTGAGTCCAGCCATGTATGGCAAAACTGCTTTCTAATTTGATCTAAATATGAAACTGTGTCATGTCATAGTATCCAAGCCCTTAGAAAATAACAAGGGAAAATTTTCCAAATCCACAAGGAAAGTTAGGTATTCCCTCCTCTATGCTATCTTGTTTCCACCTGCGTCACAACATTTACCCTATTAAATTTATTGTTTTATGTATTTCTGTCTTTCCCACTGGATTATAAACTCTCATTGTGTCCATCATTCCCATCATCTAGTACACAGAATGTACTCAAGAATACCACACAAAGGAATGAATAAATATTTACTTAAATTCTTAGAATCAAGAAATGACTCAAAAATGTATTTAGTAAAGTGTAACAGAAAAAAATACCAACACATTACCTTTCAGGGTTCATAGTCTTCTCCTGTTTCCCACTCTGATCAAACTTGCTTGGCAAGTTGACACCTCTCACTTTGCCAGGGGAGGCAGCTTTTCTATCTGGAAGTTTCTTGGGTGATAAGATCTCTGTAGGATAATTAAAAGTGAGTTTCCTTTCAACTTTAAATGGGTATTTTGTACTTAACAGAGATTTTTAAACTCATAATTTTACCAGGGGAAATTTTCACATATACACTTTATCTTTAACTTATTATCCTTCACCCTAGTGTGGTTTAAAAATTCAGAATGGGGCAAAAGTAGGTTTATAGTTATGAATAACAAAACACAAAGTTTATTCTTTCATTATCATTAATTATTGTATTATTTTCCATAAGAACAACTGTAAACCTACTTTTGCCCGAACCTGTATGTGTTTTTGCTATATAGTAATTACATGCAAAGCACAGACTGGGCACTTTAGAAAATACTAAGGGGCAAGTCTTCACCCTTAAAGAGCTTTCAATAGATTTAGTTGGAGACAAAAAAAAAATAAGATATAAACAAAGGACATGAGAACTCCCGTTTGTGGAGGTCTCACGACATGCCAACAGCGCTAAGTACCTTACATGCATTGCATAAATAGCAGCTCAGGACAATAATGCATAATGTTTAAATCCCAAACAAGCAGTGTGGTGCTTAAGGGTCTGACATGTTCAGGGAAGGGAGGAGCTACTTCAGAATCCAGTGATGAAAGAAGTGCTCAGGGAGGAAAAGGGATGTGAAAGGGCATGAAGAGGTGAGTAGGGCTGGGACAGATTGTAAGGAAAGGAAGGACACTCCAGGCAAAGGAAAAAAGTGAACAAAAGCATGAGGTCAGGGAAGGGGAAAGCATGTTAGAAGAACATGAATAGACAATTTTGCTCAAAGAAGGAGTCTACAGGGAACCGTGACGGATGAGGCTAAGGAAATGAACGTGTGTGACTATCAGGCCAAAAGTATATATGCACTGTAGGCCGCATTACAAAACCACCGTCTGCAAGCCAGTGTTCACCCATTGATGAGTTTTGTTTGGTCTAATCAGCCTTTCTGGTTCAAGGTCAATTAGTTGTCAACATTTAAAATCAATAGATTTTAGGATCTTGGCTTCTCTTGGAAAATCAGAAAAATTGATAACACTTGGCTCACATTTCCACAAATCAACAATCTGATCAAAGAAGTCTTCAACTGGTAGCCTGACAACCCCTGCGGATGGATCCCTAGGACCCTTTTGAAGTGTCTTTGAAGTTCTAGTCTTTTTCACACGCTTCAACCAAGACAATGTATCACAACAGATGCAATGAAAACACAGATATGAGAGTCCACTACCTTCTATTAAGCCAGATATCAAAGATGTAAAATTACCACTCTTCATTTTTCATAACAATGATTATTTATGCTAACATGTCTCCCTATCATGTTTTGTCCAACCCATTTTACACATTTATGTTACCTGCCTGGACCTGGAAGCATCTGAGTTTTGAGCCTTTTAAGCAGTGGGGAGGCAGCAAAGAGATCATAGTCTAGGAGCACAAGAGTCATAAAGTGGTTAAGATACAGACTCTAGGAATAGGAGATGTTTGAGAGAAGAATATATGATTATTCTTGAATCTAACTTTATTTACTTTGGGCATAAGAGTTTCTAAGCAATATGGCTAGGCTCATTGAGCAGTATAGAGTGACAGATTACACCATTGGCATACCTCTGGCACCATCTTTGTCTGTCCTGTCTCTTAAATTGCACTTCCTTGGTTTATTCTTTCCACCTTCTTCTACAATGGTCTCCATAGGTGGTTTGTTCTCCATCTCCTTAAGCTCAATCCTAGGAATGAACCAAGATGTTTGTCCATTCGGGCCCGAATAGATGACTGTGAACTCTCGGTTCTGAGAAGCAACCCAGCTAGCTTGCTGATTCTGAAATAAGCCCACTTCTCTCAAGGGGGTGTGTTTTGGTTTGCTGAACTCACTCATTCCCTTTGAGGCTAAGTCTGGGAGCTGACCAAAACCTTCCCCCTCCACACTGAGGGCTCAAAAGCAGTTCCTATATAAATTGCTTTGAAGGCCTGGATTTAAGTTTTTGATTTTAGTATCAGATTGAATCCGCCTGTCCTTACCAGTTCTGTAACCAGATGCCATAGGCATGGTACAGTTAAAGGTGGCTGTTGGATAGCTTGAAGGCAAGGATTCATAGCCTGATAGGCAGCGTGTGCCCAGAAATAACCAATACACCCTTCCTTCCTCCTTCTCCCCACTTCTCCATCCTTTCTCCAAGCAAAACTGAGGGGCTTGCAGAGGCCCAGGGGGAGAAGGGGTCTGTTTAGTCTGTGTGTGTAGTTGTAGGTTTTGTTTGGTCTCCAGTATGGAGTATTGGGTTAACGTTTGGGGGTGAGGGAGCTTCCAGTAAATTCAGGGGCCAAGCTTCAAATCAATAAAACACCTACAACCGTTTTGAGTATTTGAGTCCTTGTGTCCATTTCTAGGATTTCTCATTTTCCTTGACTCACTGTAATTATTTCCCTCCTGGAGTATAATCCAAAACACATTCAAGGGGACAACCAAATTTGCCTTCAAAAATAAAATCATAACATTATTTCAGATCCATTGATTTATTTTTAATGAGGAGGAAGACGTGGTGCAATGGAGAGAACACTGGGACAGTCAGGAGCCAGGGCTTGCTTTCTGGTTTAGCTGCTACATAGCTGTGTGGCCCTTTCATCTGCAAGACCAGGGGTTGGACTAACTAATCTCTAAGGCTTATGCAGGCCTTCACGTGGATTTTGCTAAGGAATGTGCCATACAGGCCTGCCAAGAGGAAGCTGTTCCAACCCAACAAACATTAGATGTCACAGACTCAAAACAAAATGAGAAAATAATATTCTAAGAAGCTGGCTGTTACTCTCTAAACTTCCTCCACCTGAAATGCACAATAGTTAATGGCACAGAAATTAAGAACATGATTAAGAACACACAATGAGTGAGTGTTGGCCAAAATGGAAATAAAACCCAAGTCCTGACTCTTAGTCCAGTGTTCTTAATATTTTACCACATGGCTACACTTGTTAAAAAAATTAAAATTGTAATTAACTTTCTACCTCTATAAAATGGATCAAATTACAATACATATCTGAAATGGTTATAGTGAAGATTAAGTACAACAATATTTAGAAAGTGCTTAATAGTACCTAACTTCATAGATGAAGGGCTTCATAGATGATAATTAGTATTATTATTCATTATCATTATTGTAATCAGTCAGCAGCAGCCACCAGTAACACTCATCCCCACTGCACCCTTGGGGTAAGGCTATTTACTAAAAAGAGCATGAGCTACAAAAGGTTGAGAAATACCGCCCAATAGAGATGAACAGAGCAGCAAGGATTGCTGGTACCTGGAGAAGACTGTAGATCAAAACACTGACCTTGGAAATGCAAGCACATTGTTAGTCTGCTCCTTGAAGTTCTCTGTGCTAGATAACACGGAGTCCATTGTGCCAGGCCTCTGAGGGACAGAGACAGAAGGATGACACCGGAGTTGTGGTCCAGGACACCGACAAATCAAAGCTACAGGGTATCTCAGAGCAAGGCCACTATGATCATCTTTATTATTTTTACTTAGAGCTTAAAGTTTAGAGCTTAAAATCCAATGAGGCATGATCTCAGTTATCAAAATAGTCACTCTGGGCAGTCACACAACAATTGCTGCTTTTCCTCAAACCATTTCCTCTTTGGAAATTGCCTTCAGAGTTTGATACATCTTTAAGAGGATAGCCAACTTATTAAAACTATCAGGAAAATGAGCAAAATGATTAATCCACTCTTGACCCTAAGAACTCTAAAAGAAGGGCTTGGATCCAGGTGGACTCATGTTCAGATCCCCACATTGCTAACAGCTCGGTTAGACCCAGCTATCTGGGGATAATAATAGGGTCTAATTTATAGCATTTTTATGAGATACTCTATGGAAGCGGCCAGCACATAGTAACCACTGAAAAAATAGCAGTTATTATAATTATCATTACATTATAAAATAGTCACACTATTACATTATACTAAAATTGAATAATAGTCTTTTTAGACTAATGATATAACTCCCAAAAGGCTTTGAAGGGAATTCCTAGAACAAGGTTTTAAAACTGTTTTGCGCAAAAGCAGCGTCACGGAAATAAACAGACAGCTTCGCAGGGGAAGTACTCTGCAGGTCAGACTTGGGTTAAATAACAGTACCTGCCTAGGGGGAAAGACAATCACTCTCACCACTTCACAGCAGTTTCCCAAAACGTGTTTTAGAGATGTTACCTAGTGCTGGTTAACCTCGAGTCCCATGATTAAATACATTCGGGCAGTTCAAGCAGCGTCTTTGCAGCCAGACTTCTGACATCCCTCACCATGCCCTGGCCACGAGGGTGACGCGTGCAGCCAGCTCCCCATCTGCTTTCGCCCCCAACCCCGACTTTCAGAGAATGCCTCTCAGAACTAGTTCTTTCAGGAAATGCCCCTTAAAAAATTATGTCTTGGAGTGCAGCAGGCCAATTAAAACGTCATCCTCTCTTTTAAAAACATCTCGAAGCTACAAAGTTCTGTAGAACCCCTGAAGGTTAGAGAGGGGCCAGTGCTTTGTCCTTGCCTCTGATATTGCAGGTCTTGCCTTGCATTTTTACGGAAAAGAGGGTTATAGCTGTGTGCGTCTCCACTTTCCACACACAGGCTTGGCATCCCTCTTAACAGGCCTGAATGAAGCCAGATTGTGGAGGCCCAATATGCACAACTCCATCTCCTGAATATGCACCATGAGAGGGTAGATTTTAAACCATATCTATAGCCTTTCCTTTTATAGATTTTTTCATTTAAAAGTTGGGCTTTTGCTCTAGGGGGACATAGGATTACCTAACATTTGAGATAATCCGATTCATTCACACCAACTCTGTAGTTCCCAAAGGTTCGAGGAAAGCACACTATTCAATTAGTCCTGTTGATTGACTATTTCATTGACTCTTTAACTCTATTTACAACTTAACATGAAGGCCACACCAGCTACTAAATGGTTAACAATGATGGGTCAATTATAAAATTTCTTCTACAGCATGGCAAATTAGAAGCTAAAGATCCATCTCCATGACTTGAATCTAATTTTATGATAGACTTTCATTAAAATAAAATAGTATAACCAGAAAAAAAGAGTGATTAAAAACTCTGGACTTGAATTTCAGTTTCACTACTTATCAGCACCCTATCTTCAGGCTTCCCAAGAGACCTCTCTGAGCTCCCATTTTTCTTATTTGTAAAATCAGGATGATGATAAATGCTGGTTTTTCATTTGAGCTTTGAGACTCAAATGAAATAATATATGTGGAATAACCTTTTAAGCTATAAATTACTATGAAATGTTCACAATTATAACAATTTCTATTACAATTTATGTTTTTCATTGGTATTGACTCAAAACTTAGTTTAAAGTTCATTTTCCCTTCTAAACCTTTGTCAAAGAGTTGTCATCTATACATAAGCACTTCTTTGCACTTGGGGTAACTGCCATTTAAAATATGTCAACCTGAATTTTCCTTAAGAAAAACACACAGATGATTCAGAGCTATAATGGGGAGAGGGGTTAAGAGAAGGAAAACAGTAATTTACATTTGCTAGGGCTTTTGCCAAAGCCCCACTTCCATCCATTTTAAAAAGGAAGTCCTTCAAAAATCTCATCTTCACCCTGCCGTCTCTGATCACGAGAACCCCAATTCCTTTGAATAGAAACTCCACGTTTTTTTTGATGGAAATGGATCGTGATAAAAAAAGCAACGTCTCCTTCACACATCCTTCCACTGTATCCCTGTTAAATGAACCCTCCAGGGATATCAGGGCAAAATTAAGTGGAACAACTGGGATATCACCTAGAGGAGAGAAAGACAGTGGGGTGGGGGGAGAGAAGTGGGAATTAAAACAAATCACATCCACTTACAAATCCTCATGTGATTCTCAATACTCAAAAATAGAATTGTCAATACGAAACCTTTCATTGTACCAAATGTAACTGACAACTGATTATCGATAGATATTAATCAGTACAGTTTTCCTAAAAATGTAGTGGTTTTTGCTCAAAATAAGAACAATTAGTTTTCTAAACCATACTCAGTACATTTGAGTATGTTTGAGTATATTCAGTATGTTTCTCTTGGATACATAGTACTGAGTTGGCCAAAAACTCCATTACATTTTTTCCATAAAATAAAAGGCACACTTTCATTTTCACTAATAACTTTATTGATTTGGATATTTTGAGTATGTTGGCTATCTCCCATATGGTAGAATGTTGATTGTTCTCAATTAATGTCTTGACTTGATCACTATCAACTTCAACTGGCCTACTCAACCATGCAGCATCCTCCAACGAGAAAGCTCCAGCATGAAACTTCGCAAATCACTTTTGACACTTTCAATCAGTCATAGGACCTTCTCCACACAGTGCACAAATCTTATTTTGCATTTCAGTTGCATTTTTACCTTTCTGGAAATAATAAAACATAATATGCCAAAAATGTCACCTATTTCTTCCATCTTTAATATTGAAATGGCTGCACAAAAATTCACCAATTTTGATAAGTTTTTTTAAATGCATGCTGATATGGCAGCTGTCAAAATACAATCTAACAAAATTGTTTTGAATGAAGTTAAATACAACTAAGCACTACTAGAGTCATCCTCCGGAAAAAACAAAATGAACTTTTTGGCCAACCCAGTAAGAAATTCTCTTCACCAGAGGGTTTTCTGAATTTTTCAGCCCCCTTATATCTTAGGACATTTTGCCACAATATTTGTCTCTCTCTTCCAGTTATCATATGATTTTTAGATGATTATAAATATCTACAAACACTAAGTGTTTTGAAAAGACAGTCATCTTCACTAGAAGTTACCTTTCAAGTAAAATTGGGTCTTATCAGAGGATAACCTGCAGAAAGCTTTTCTGGTCTAATGAGTCCCAAAATGACATTGCAAAGGAATACATTGAATATCTGGCTTGAAGGAAGCAAAGGTTCTACTCAGGTAGAACAGTTATAGACCTAGGCTAGGTGCAAGGTCCACAAGTCAGAAAAGGGGTAAATAGCAAGATCAACATGATAAACCAAACGGAGGCAGTAAACAAGGCCCACTGATAAAGGCACAAGGTCACATCCTAAACAATCATTCATCAGGCATTAATGTCCAATATGCTGGATAATACAATTGACAACTCTGTAAGACACACGTTTTCCTGTACTGGCCCACTGTCCCCTGCACAACGCATGGTGATTCTATACCATCTCCCTCCATTTCATTTTTTAAAATAAATTTCTTAAAAGAGAAAACTACATTATCTGCCTCTAGATTCTCCCCTCCCATTTGCCCAATGCCTCTCTGCAATCTGCCTCCTGGTGTACTTATCTCGGAGAGGGGGGCACTGTCATCTCATGATGAACATGCCAATGGATGCACCGTGAATCTCACTGTCATGCACTCACTTCGGCTCCTGTTAACCATGGCCTCTCTTCCCCAGTGTCCATAGCGCCTCTCTTGATTCTTTTTTTCTTCTCCTCGGTCTCCTTTGCTGGCTCCCTTCCTATTCTATTTCTTATAAGATGGTGGTTTGCTTATTTTACAGGATTTTGTCCTTTTCTTTCTCCTTTAAATTCTCTCATGGCTAAACTTATCCAAATCTTGATCTCTAGTCCACCCTTTTCCTGAGCTCTGGAATCATCTCTACCTAAATAACCCTATAGAAATCTCAAATTGCCCAAAAGCAAACTCATTACTATATTTGCCACCAATACCTGCCTTTCCCCTTTCATTCCCTATGACAGTTGATGGCATAAGCTTTCATCTATTCTCCAAGAAATCTGAGTCATCCTAAATACCTTCCTTCCTCTTGCTACCCAGTACTTTGATTGGTAACCAAACCCCATCAGTCCTACATCCGAAATGTCTCGTGAGCAGACTCCTTCATCTTCCCCCTGAGCGCTGCTGCCTTCAACAGGCGTGTACCATAGTATACCAAACTCCTGTAATTTTAAGAGCTACCTTCCTAAACTAAAAACTGGACCAGTACAGATAATCCTTTGCCCAAAAAACTTTGAATGGCTCCTCAGTGCCTACAGAATGAATTCCAAGGTTTTTATCACACTACTTAAGGCCCCTACCAACCACTTTTGCTTTACCTCCCTCCACTTGCCTGAATGATCATATGCCCTGGACATACAGACATCCTTGACAGCCTTCACTTTCGCCTGAATAAGGACTTTGGAATTGTCCATACTGTTCCTGAACTATATCTCCCCCAGCTTCTCTACCAGCAAAGTCCTGTCATCCTTTAAGACTTCCTCACAGGTCATCATCCTAAACCTCCCAAGCAGGGTTAGGCAATCCTAACCCATGAACCAGTTCTGATCAAAGCTGCTCTTACAGCACTTAACCATTTGGTATCATTTGCTTGTATATCTGTCTCCCATGCTAGATTCTGAGTTATTCAAAGCACAGACTATGTCAGTAATGTTTGATTAGAAACCTAGTTAATTAATGATGAAGAATCATAACCCCAAAGCTAAATTGTGGATACAACTGTTTTTGTGAACTAATTCAGTCATACATTTAATTCTGAAATTTCCTCAACCTTGTGAAAAAAATTATTGTAGATCTCAACTACTTTTTTGGACTATATTACAAGATACCAGACAAAAAATAAGCTCTACTTCTAAGGCACAAATATTTTTGCCAAAGAATAGGCTTATTTTTATTTCATTTTGTAGATTTTTGATAAATTAGGATATTTCTTCTGTCATAAAACTATAGGCAAAAAAGGCTGAAAAGTCCATCAAACTCATTGTACTGAATATATATATAATGAATTCTAAGTATAGTTTGTATTTTTTTCAATATATAATTTTTCTGGTGGAAGGTTACCCTAAAATTTTTCAGGCAACTTAACATAAAGTTGAGTTTCAGTGTTTTAGCCTGCTGACATTGCGGGTAGACTATCTCTCTTCATCCATATATGAGTCTGATGCGGAAGGGGATGATAAGAAAGATCAAAACATACAAAGCCAGAAATAGGGGAGGAAAGGCCCCTAAAGGTGTGGCACCAGGGTAGGTGTCACAGAGTCCACACACTGAGGCTGGAAGGCAAGTGTCCTGTTTCAGGCATCATGTCTATTTGTTTGCCACTGTATCTCAGGCACCTGGACCTAGGCCTGACACATAGGTGGTCCTCAGTAAATGTTAGCGGAAGGAAGGAAGGAAGGAAGGAAGGAAGGAAGGAAGGAAGGAAGGAAGGAAGGAAGGAAGGAAGGAAGGAAGGAAGGAAGGAGATTTTAGGGTGTGAGAAGTATACAAGTTATTCATTAACTCTTTATGGAATTATTAACCTAACTTTTAAATTTTAGTAATTTAGATTATACATAGGATAGATACGCAGTTAGTGATCTTTTTCACAACTGACACTAATTCTCCCAACTAGAGACGCTAATTAACCTTCTCTACTTTATAACCATGTTTAATTCTTTAGAATCTGAAATAGGAATAAAGTCTGTACAACACTGTGATACGGCTTTTACATAAATTTGCTTTGATGCCACATCAGGTCTTCTCAAGCCTGCCTCTTAAGCTACGGAGCCTTACAGTGGCCTGCGGACGACTGCGCTACTGCGCGATCTCTTGCTGCCACAGCCCCTTCCTCCGCCAAAGGCACCACGTGGAAAGTAAACCCCAACGGGCCGAGTTTCGCCGCTGTTCTCATTGCCAGGCCAGTCACCCTCTGGGAAAATCTTAAATATCGAATATATTTACCAGGAGTATATACTTTGTTTTGTTTCAGTCCATGGAGCTGTACTAACTTCTCCGCCATGATAAATATGGGCCTCTGAAACAGGAGAAACTTGTTGTTTCCCACCTCAAGTTTTTGTCTCATGAAAGTGAAAGTTCCAAGTCCTGGAATCTGAACCCCCTGAAAGGAAAAAAAACAGCAATTTACTGAAGGGGTAGAGAAAAACACTCCTTAGTACTGTTATCCAGAAAAACATGAAGAGAATTAACCTTGGCCTTTACACATTCAAAGACCCTACAATGTTTTACAGCCACGGCTGCGGTAAGTTTAGTATAAAGTGAAATGTATCAATCCATGATGCTTGTCTGACATCAGATCCCTCATCTCCACCTCATTCCAAGGCTGTAAGAACTAAGAAAACGTGTATGGATGCCATAACCGCTCTAAATCTTTATCTAAGTCCTAAATTGTGGCACATTTTAAATTTTAATCATTTGCCATTGGAGGGAGAGAATTTAAAGGGTCAGTCTCCACTTTCTCATTCCTTCTTTTAAACTTTATGTCCCTTACCTAATATCAGACAACCCAGGGCCAAGGCATATGCTGCAGTGCAGTGATCTTGGCTGGTAGAAAGAAACAAACGCTTTGGCCTCTCAAACTGGGTCTCTGTCTCCTTGGGAACATCACACATCAAGGTTTACAAACTCAGATGCCTGGAGGGACCAAGAAAGGATGCAAGCGAGTGGGTGAAGGTACGCAGTCAGGGAAGGCGGCAGCTAGACAGGGCGTGCCCCGTGGACAGGGGAGAGCCCACTGCCAGCTGCAGCCCGGTGTCACACACAGAAATGAAAAACTGGTATTGTTAAACCTGATTTTTGAGGAAAAAAATCCAAAACTTTATATAAACTCTCCAAATTTTAAGTGGTCATGACTAATTCAAATGATCAGACCAAATAAAATTAGTCTGAAGGAGACTGTCACCTAGGGACCTCTGGGTAGGATATAAAAGTATCACAACTTTCCAGCTCCCTCCAAACTCCCCAAATCTCTGTCAGGAGGAAATAGTCCATCCCTGAGAAAAGTTTCTCTCAGTTTTGGTAAGTTGAGTTTGTCCCTGTCTTCTTATATATCAATTAAAATCTATTCCCTATGAGGAGACAAGACAAAAAGTATTATCATATCCTTCTAGAGTTAAGCCAGCACTATCCAATCGCAGATAAACAGAATTCACGTAGTTCCTCTCCACACACACAGGCTGATCAGCGACATACTTTGTATCACTAGAAGAGCAGAATTTACAAATATCCCCAAGTCCCAAATATGATCATCATAAAATCATAAGACACAAAGTTAAACTGGGTGGCTCTAAAGTCGGCCGTCCTGCTCCCAGCAAAATTATATGAGACTAAGGTGAAAATATTCTCTGGACTCCTACATTAAAATTAAAATATAGCCTTGACTGGTGTGACTCAGTGGGTGGAGTCCCGGCTTGTGAACCAAAGGGTAGTGAGTCTGATTCCCAGTCAGGTCACATGCCTGGGTTGTGGGCCAGGACCCAAGTAGTGGGCACACAAGAGGCAACCACACATTGAAGTTTCTCTCCCTTTCTTTTCTTCCTCCCTTCCCCTGTCTAAAAATAAATTAATAAAATCTTTAAAAAATTAAAGTATAAATCCTACCTTGTGTACAGATAGCTGTCGTTCCACAAATTCTGATACATGCTCCCAAATAGTAGAGACTTCTGTAATTCAAAACAAACCAAGAATAATTTACTTCAGTACCCATGTGTTAGTATCTTAGTGCTAATAAATAAAAACATAGATATTACTGAATCCCAATTAATTTAGAATGAACAGAGAATAAGGGCATTCTCCAAAAGTAATTTTCCAAGTAACTGATGCTTACTCCTTTAATTTCCAAAAATGTGATTAAAAACATAGTAACTACAGCCCTGGCCAGATGCCTCAGTTGGTGGAGCATCACCCCGTACACCGAAAGGTTGCGGTTCCACTCCCAGTCGGGACACATACAGGAGACAACAGATCAATGTTTCTCTCTCTCTCTCTCTCATTCTCAAATCAATAAAAACATATCCTCTGGTAAGGATTAAATATATATATATGTAATAATTACATATCTACCCTTTTCTTAATGACCCACTCAGCAAACAATTAAGTGTCTTCTCTGTGCCATCTGATTAATGTGAACATCATTCTGACACTATTCTATAACAGAGGAATAAAGCCAAGGGCCACTAAGATATGACAGGCTGTTGTCTGTACACTAAATGTCTCTATACTTTTACTTTTGATTAGTCCTTGATTCGGCTCTTCATTCTCACTTGTTGGTGTTAGATGACCAGCTGTCATTTTCTCTATTACCAGTGCTCTGCAGGCCCCCTACCCAGTCCTAATTCACTGTTTCTGATCTGCTGTGTTCTTGGTTTCAACAAATATACTATTATAATGGCTAAAAATAATAAATTTTAATTTATATTATATTGATTATGCTGTTCAAATTGTCCCAGTTTTTCCCCTTTGCTCCCTCCCCCTAGTACCCCCCACTCCCTCAGGCAATCCCCACACCTTTGTTCATGTCCATGGGTCATGGATATGAGTTCTTTGGCTACTCCATTCCCTATACTGTACTATATATCCCCACGGCTATTCTGTAACTACCTACTTGTACTTCTTAATCCCCTTTCCTCTTCACCCATTCCCCAAACCCACCTCCCCTCTGGCACCCATCAAAATGCTCTCCATATCCATGATTCACTCTCTCAAACTATTTTCTTAGTTTGTTTTGTTTTATTCAACTGTTGATAAGTATGTGTTTATTGCCATTTTATTGTTCATAGTTTTGATCTTCTTTTTTTTACATAAGTCCCTTTAACATTTCATATAATAATCATTTGCTGATGATGAATTACTTTAGTATTTTTCTTGTCTGGGAAGCTCTTTCTCTGCCCTTTGATTCTAAATAATAGCTTTGCTTGGTAGAGTAATCTTGGCTATAGGTCCTCACTTTTCATGATTTTGAATATTCCTTGCCAATCCCTTCTAGCCTGCAAAATTTCATTTGAAAAATTGACTGATAGTCTTATGGGGACTCCCCTGTAGGTAATTAACTGCTTTTCTCTTGCCACTTTTAAGAATCTCTCTTTATCTTTAACCTTTGA
Source organism: Anoura caudifer (assembly GCA_004027475.1). Lineage (NCBI taxonomy): Eukaryota > Metazoa > Chordata > Mammalia > Chiroptera > Phyllostomidae > Anoura > Anoura caudifer. The sequence goes on from PVKU01007205.1 coordinate 22,204, forward strand.
AATTTTAATTATGATATGTCTTAGAATGGGCATCTTTGCATCTGTATTGTTTGGGGCTCTCTGTGCTTCCTGGACTTACATGTCTATTTCCTTCATCAAATTATAGGTGTTTTCTTTCATTATTGTTTCAAATAGATTTCCAATTTCTTTTTCTTTCTCTTCTCCTTCTGGCACCACTATGATGCAAGTGTTGGATCACTGGAAGTTGTCCCAGAGGCTGCTTACACTGTCCTCATTTTGGGGGGATTCTTTTTTTCTCTTGTTGTTCTGATTGGTTGTTTTTTGTCTTCTTATATTCCATATCATTGATTTGATCCTTGACTTCATCCACACTACTGTTGATTCCCTGTAAATTGTTCTTTATTTTAATTAGTGTATCCTTCATTTCTGACTGGATCTCTTTTATGCTGTTGAAGTCCTAAGTTCCTTGAGCATCCTTATAACCATCCTTTGAATTCTGTATCCGATAGATTACTCATCTCCATTTTGTTTAGTTCTGTTTCTGGAGTTTTCACCTATTCTTTCACTAGGGCCATGTTTCTTTGTCTTCTCATTTTGGCAGTCTCCCTGTGTTTGTTTCTATGTATTAGGTAGATATTAGGTAGAACTACTATGACTCCCTGTCTTGGTAACATGGCCTTATGTAGTAGGTGTCCTGTAGCACCCAGTGGCACAGCCTTCCCCATCACCTAAGCAGGGTGCTCAAGGTGTACCCTTTGGGTGGGCTGAGTACACCCTTCTCTTGCCATTGAGCCTTAATTGCTGTTGACAGGCTAATGGGAGGGATTTATCCAGGCCAGTCAGTGTCAAGACCTGGCTATGACCCCTGACCACCAATCACTGCCCTCTGTGGAGGATTAGATGTGCACGGGCAGGGTGGCGGTACTCTGATGTGGTCTGTAGCTGTCCACTGGGTATACGAAGTCTGAGGTTTCCCAGGTAATGTAATCCAGGGTCAGCTACTACCTGCCCAAGGCCACCCAGCATGAGCTACCAAGCAATTTGCAGATGGCTGCTGCTAGTGCTGGGCCTATGGCCACTTAGCCAGAGGTTTAGGAGCTGGGGGCTCACTAAGGCTGGCTGTTGCTTGTTGGAGAGGATATAGGAAGATGTTTAAATTGATAATTTTTAAAAACAGATCTTTGGGAAGTGATCTTTAAGGGCTTTAGCTTTACACTGAATCAGCGCACAGACTTTGCACTCTATGCTTTGAATGATCAGAAAGAGACCTTCTAATTTATTTTCTTGTTCTGAGCTGTGTTTACTGTGGCAGAAAAATGAGTTGTTGCCAATAACTGAAGTGTTGATGTGTGATATAAAGGTATACCCCGGGTATAACTAATATTTAGAATATAGAAAATTATGTCTGGGTTGACATCTCCATTCCAAGCCTAACCGTGTGTATTAAAGATCCTCTTCAGTCAGGAACTCTTTGCAAATCAAAAGAGTGTGATTTCATTCTCAGATTAAAGATCTGGAACAGTGACATTTATCAGGTTACCACTGGAGGACATGGATGAAATTGGTATCAAAAGACCAATTATTTGGTCCCCACTTTGAGAACTGCTTGATTTATTGGTATAACTTTTTTCCTGATGGTTTAAATCACTGTCTAAAGCAGGGAAATTGTAGTCTTTTAATTCCAGTACATCAGGTTTATAAATATTTTTATTAATGTGCCAAGGAAGGAACAGGTTAGGCAATGAGAAGTAACTTTTGTGGGCATCTAGGAACCACTCGGGTAATGGAAACGCATTCACTCATCACAAAATCAAGGACGGCATGGTACAGTGAGCCGAATGTCAAGATTCTGCCCTTCACTCTGAATCAAGGATACAGAGTTTACACAGCTCCTCTATTCTTCCCATCCTATCATTTTCCCCAATCCTCCCCGCCCCCACAGACAAAAGAATTCTACTGCTGGCTGCTAAGAACTAAGGTCTTTCACCCAGTCCCAAGCGTACACTGAATTAAAATCATTATGACCGAAAACCTCATTAATTTATTAATAATCCAAAATCTCAGAATCCAGATTTACATGGAGACCTTTCAAAGTAAGGTCAAAACTGTTAAGTCTTTCACCTGGACTCCTGATGTGCAGCTCAAATTTCAGAAAAATGATCTACATCAAAAGGAAATGATTTGATTAGGGTCAGGAGAAACTGTATAGCCTGCAACCAAACCCCAGTCAAAAGACTTGATGGACCTTAACTGGAAATTTGAGGATAGTCTTTCTTCATGTGGATAACTCATTCAAGTCCACTGTGTTGTTTTACTCTATAAAACTAATAGGCAGCATTTTATAAGAGCAGAGCTTATTACTATTCTAAGCTGAAATTTGCTATTTCTCACTGAAGAAGAAGGAAAACATGCAAACCATCTATTTAGGTAGTTTTCAGCCCTGCAATTCAACTAGAATAAATTTAGAACTTTTATGCACTATGAATTCTAACTTTGATTTTTCTGACATCCCAAAGGATCATAGAAATTATCACTAAATCTCAAAACAACAATAATTTTAATCCACTCTAAAAGGCAAGTTAAATAATATGCTACTCTATTAAGGAAAATGGTGTTATGTTAATCAAACACTGAAATACCAAGAATCACTATTATAAGGAAACAATGTCTATATTCAGTTCTAAAGTTTGTGCACTCAAAACTATATTTTAAACACAATACTGAATAGCAAGAACACTGTGTCTCATATGCAATGATTATAGAAAAGAACTAAGTGCCCACTGTGTGAAGTATAGAATAATACATATGCATGAAATAGATGTTAACATCAAAAATGAAAAATAAGTTTCCCAACTTTATGAAAGATCTTATAAAATTAAAATACTGATATACAAACAGAACAAATTATTACTGAGCAATCTGAAAAATAAAATGTTCCCAGAGCATAATGCAGTGGGAAGGCCAGTGTGCCGCATGTCTGAAGACCTTCCCGCCTCCACAGCCTTCAGCAGTTTCACCCAGCGCGTCTGTGAAATGATGGTGGGGCCTTCTGCATGCTAGAATTACGTAATATAAACTTTGGTAAAACGCACCAAAGCAGCAGGACTTCACATAGACATGATGAAAACTTAGCTTATGTGTTTTGCTGACATTGGGAGTTCACCCTCATCTCCTTAACAATGGGTCATTGACAAAAGTTAGTAAGTAGTAATTTGATTTCTGCTTCTGCCATTCAACCAACAAAGCCCTTGCTGAAGTCACCAGTGGTCTCCTTGTCAATAAAATCAATAGACATGTTTTTCACCACTGACCCCTCAGTCATCTCCAACACTGGTGACCAGTTACTAAGTGTGAATATATTTTAATTTCTGTACTTGGTTAATGTGTAACTTTCCCCAGTAGATTGTAAATTCCAAGGTCTTTGCTCACCAGCAATTCTTGAGTGCCCAAGAAGCACATAGACAGACATTCTAAAAATTACTTGAGCAGATATATTATATATAAATTTATAAATATGGCAAATATGTTTTTAAATCCATAAAACCATTGTCTTTGATGCTTCTTTTAGAATTATTTTAACAGGGAAAAATAGGAGTGATGCAGAGGAAAGAGAACGAAGATGCATCTACTCATTTATTTGTCTCCCCAAAGCCTTTGGTTAAAGCCCCGCAACATCTCTAGGTTACAACGGATCAATAGTCACATCAGCTTCCATTTCTGGAGCACCTTTCTTCCCAAGGGCTCCTGTCTCTTATGTCTCAGTGCTCGATTTCAGTGTCAGGCTGAGGTGACTCTTCTCAGAAACTATGCTTTTAACCAAGCCTAGTAAGTTTTCTATGAAAAGCTGCTAGGTCTTCTTCTAGACACCCAGTTCTTTTTATGATCATTTCACTTTCTAACTAACCCCAAGATATCAAGGGCAACGAAAGTAGCTGTGTTTTTGCCTGAACTCTGAGAAGGAGCCATTTAGGGGTGGTTGTGATAAGCTAACATTTATTGAGCACTTACTTTGTGCTAGTCCTGGAGCTAAGCACTATGTATACATTACCTTTTTTAATCAAAACCCTCACCTGGCCCCTGCTCCTTATTAAGGCAGTCAATAAAATGGGCTCTGGGCAGCCAGCCTGAGCCTGATGTGATTACCAACTGGTTGACAAGGTGACATGGCCACCCAAGGGGATAGAGGAAGGCCTTCCACTTCAGCCCTCAAGCAGAGAAAGGTTCAGCCCCAGGGCCCCCACCTCAAGTAGCTTACCCTCCTGGCTCAGCAAGGGCAGCGTGGGCAACACATTCCTGCCCAGGTTCTGTAGGGAAGGGAGGATGGTGTCCAACATCTCCAGTCCTCAACTGGTCCTTGCTGGGTCCTCAGTGGGTCTATTTTCTTCCTTCTTTATATGGAGCTCATACAAAAGTGATTTTTCCCACCCTCCAGTCCCCTCTCCTGGGAGATCTGGATGATCCTTAAATAAGAGGATCTTTAAAAATTACCAAATATTGAAATTTTTGTTTCTTAAACGTTTTCCTCGCTGTCCCTGCTCTGCCTCTCCCTGGTGCAAGCCGCACCAGGAAACCCAAGAGCTGAGAGGCACCAGAAGCAGCGTGCGTCCAAGCACCCGCACCACTGAGAGGCTCAGTGAGAGAGTGAGCCTCAGCTAGCAGGAGACTCGGGGAGAGTAGGCCAGCCTGCCGAAGGGAGAGGCTTGTTGCTAAGACGCAACAAAGGGTCGCTCTGTTGCTAGGGCTTTGGTCCCGCCCCCTAAGGGGGGGCCGCAGGTTGTCCCTGTGATTTCGTGAGCCGCAGAGAGCGAGGTTGGTTGGGAAGAAATTTAAATGTTTGCTTGTTTGTTTGTTTGTTTTTCCCACCCCCTCTTTCCCTGGGCAGCAAAAAGACTCGGTCACTTTTGTGATCACCGTATACAGATCTGGGAATACGTTTCGCCCCAGCCATGGATATTTGCATCTTCGGATCTGTTTGAGGGTTTAAGTTTGAGCCGGGATCTGTTTCTCAGGTTTGGTTTTCCCTGGGCTCCTCTCCTAGGAAATGGAGGACTGGAGAACTAGGGAGGGGACTGACTTTTTAAACACTACATTCACTTTTTTCGCTCCCTATACACTTTATGAATCTCATCTTGCAGAATGGTTTTCTTACTCTCCCGTGCTGACAATGAATTATCACGAAATGAACGCACATGTGAACCCCGCCCAGTCAAGACCTGGGATTCTCTCAGTACCACAGAAGCGCATCTCAGACCCTCTCCACGCGCTATGCCAAATACTGTAAACTCATTTTGCCTGGGTTTGAACTTTTAGAATTATATAGTATGTATTCTTTTGTGTGTGGCTCTGCCACTCAACATTATATTTGTGAGAATCCTCCATGGTTTCTGTAGTAACAGTTTGTTCACATGTATATTATTCCTCTGTATGACTATGCCACAATTGTTTTAACCCATTCTACGGTTGAGGGGACATTTGAATTGTTTCCACCTGGGGCTATGAAGAATAATTTTGCTCCCTGGCTGAGTGGCTCAGTTGGTTGGAGCAGCATCCCATACACCACAAGGTTGCTGGTTCGATCCCCGGGGGGCACATACAGCAGTCAAGCCATTGATATTTCCCTCTCTCCCCATTCTCTTCTCTTTCTCTCCTCCCGCCCACCCTCGCCCATCTATGAAATCCGTAAAGACATATCCTCAGGTAAGGATGAAAAAAGTTGCTGCATTCTTTTTTGTTGAATTTATTAGGGTTACATTGGTTAACAATATTATATAGGTTCCAAGTGGAAAATTCTATAACACATCATCTGTATACTGTATTGTATTCACCATCCTAAGTCTAGTCTCCTTCATTTCATTTCCTAAGAATTCAATTCCAAGTAAATTGGGGCAAGAGTACTTTTTTTTTTTTTTTTTTTTAAGAATTTAAGAAACTGTATCATCACAATCAGTGAGGCTGGCCGCACCTGAGCAGCCAGCACACCTGAACCAGGCTGCATTCAGTGTGGTTCTTCCTGTAAGTATGTGGCGACTCCATTCACCTTCCAGCAGAGTCATGCCATGCCCAGAGTGTACATATTAAAATATGTACTATTTTACTTACCTGTAATTTCTCTATTATGCCAGACTTATGAGTTTATATTCATATTTAAATAGTATACGTAGACAAGCCATATTATCCATAAACTCAGTTCAGGATAGTAACAAGGTATTACAAAATATTTGTTATATAAAAAAACCTCATTGTGTCTAACAGGACTGAGACCCTCTATTTAGAACATGGCAAACTCTATAACTCAGCCTCTATCTCGATCTTGTCTGCTAGGAAGGTCAGAAATAAGTTTTGGGCCTTTCTTAAGCTAGTTTCTTGGAAAAATCATTTCCTCCCACTCTCCCTTTTACTGCCTGCCTTTGGTCCTACATTCTGTGGATGGTGTTTAGTTTTGAAGCACTTGTTCTTGCAGAGAAGGCTGTCTCAGATCCTTTGGGGAAATGGCAGAGAATAAATATTGTCACATGGATCAGCAGCAAGCAATGGGCAAACTGCTGTCAAGCTAGGTAATTTTTGGTAACAATATTAGCATCATTGTTCTATCTTAAGATAATCACAGAATTGTGAAGATATATTAGTTTCTTAGATTAAATTTTGAGTTAAATATGGCAATGACCCTTTTAGTCTCTAGAAAAGCTGTCTTCAGTTTCAGGAGAAGGTTATGGATGACTGCTAATTACCAGTGAAATGTAGATGGCAAAAGGATCTGCTAACAATAAAGACAAAGACCTTTCTTTCAAAGTCTTCTTTTCCTTTTGTCAAAGGTCTCTTGACAAAAGAGACTGCGGAGATACATGTGACCCTGTGTTTACTAGCAACTTCCAATGAACTATAAACATTATATAACCTGAAAACACATACCCTTCAGTTGATAACAAAGCTCAAGGCAACCAGGCAATTCCCCTGCTAAGCATTTGCTCTTCAGATATACCTGCATGGTATGTCCAAAGATATACATATATGCAACGTTGTTTGTAATGCTAAATCTTAGAATTAACCTAGGATAATCCTCAAAGAGAAGTAGTTAAATTGTAAATCCGTTCTTTGGAATACATATTTAAGAGTTTGCTTAAAAGAAAGGTATATATTTATGTGCTGATTTTTTAAAATTATTTCTTTTTAGAGAGGGAGAGAAACGTCGATGTGTGAGAGAAACATCAAACATCCACCAGTTGCCTCTTGGATGCCCCCAACTGGGAACCTGGCCCACAACCCAGGCATGTGCCCTGACCTGGAATCTAACCAGTGACCCTTTGGTTCATAGGCCAATGCTCAATCCACTGAGCCACACCAGCCAGGGCTTATATGCTGATATTTTAAAAGTTTCAAAATATATTAAGTGAAAGCATGTTGCAGAATGAGATTAATGTGGTCCTATCTGTTTCAAATATATATATGGAATATACATTCATGTTCATATGTTTGTAAATACATAGAATATTGAGGAAAGATACACAAAAAAATGTTAGCAGTGGTTATTTTTGGAGAGTGTGAAATTATGCGTGGAGAAGGAAGAGTTCAGAGAACTTTTATGTTCACTTTTCTCCTTCATTTACTGTTTACCAAGAGCATGTATTACTTTAATAATGTTCTAATGATAATTTGCCAAAGACAGAGAGAGAGGCACAGGCAGAGTGCAGGGATTTATGCAAGTACTGAAAGGAACAAATTGGGCCAAAGTTTTCCCAAATACCTCAAGGTACATATACTTTTCTACAAGTTCAACTTGCCTTGCAAAACCCACAGTGAATGAGCAGTCACTTTACTAGGCCCCAAAGTGCACCTAGTGCCTCATCATAAGGGCACTTGGAAACCAGAATAAATATTTGCGATAAATATTTTAACCCACATCTATTGAAGACCTCATTTATATCAAGCACTTTGCTATTTGCTAAGAGAAAACTTTTACACATGAGAAGTACCCAATTCATTCACCATTTAACAAATATTTATTGAAGAAAGTTCAAAAACCAGGATTGGTTCCAAAGTCAAAGTGTAAATTGAAAACTGGATTTTGGCAAAATTACTGTAGAAATAAATATCTTCTTAGAAAGACACCGTGCTGGAGACCCACATACCACCTCTTGGTTCAGAGACCCGAAGCAGCCAATCTTTCCCTCCAGCGTTGGATCAGATTGTTTTCTTCAGATGAGCATGTAATGAAGCAGTTGGCTTGCGATTAAGAAATGAGTCTTATTAGAAAAATTCAACCACGTGGTAGAACTGCACTCAGCACTGTGAGAGGGACTGGGGAACTGAGACAGACTGAAAAATATACCAGATGCATATCTTCAATCCCATGCTTACTCAAGGGCTTATGCAGAAGTAGACTTGTAGTTTTGTTCCATGTCAACTCAGGTAAGAGAGATCTGCATTTCCCAGAATTCCATTCCCTACATGATTCTAGATTCCAGTTCAAAGAGAAATGTGTGTGAGATTTGGAAGGCAGAATTAGCAGAAGACATTTTTATGCTCTGAAGATCACTATAGGGTCAGACACTGGTCTGCTGGCTCATGGTATAGGCAAGGGCCAGCAGCCGGGCCTGCAGCTCTCTTCTCCAGCTCCTGCCAGATCTCCTTCAGCTGCTCTGAATCCTCTACTGGGTGCACATCCAAAGGCACCACCTTATCCTGAAAGTCACTCATATCACTGAGGTTGGCAGTAATGAAAGACAGAAGCAGATTCTAATCTGTCCTCACAGGTTCTGGTTTATCCTTGAGGATTCCAGCTTGCCCTCATCAGTTCCAATCTTTCCTTATTCTCCCCCATGATGTAACCACCTTTCCTTCCTGACTGTTGACCCAGCTGACTTTAAGCCCAACAACAGACAGACCGCTTAACCAGCTCCTTCAATTATGTAAGGGCTAATGACCATAATAAATCCAGTATTTTCTATCATTCATAGGGTTCTGTTTCTCTGAACCCTGATACAGGACTGGTGGTTAAAACTATTCTCTTGCAGCTATACTTAAACTTTAATTCACATAAATCAAGTGCTTGTACACTGCAGCTCTTGCAGCTATATATTAACTCATGTTAGAGGCATGAAGACGATGTAACGGGAGTACAATAGGAGGAAGGTTACTTCTGAGATGACTGGTGTGAAAGCTAAGCAAAGAGGTTCGGGCTCTGTTTGGAAGGGGTAGATGGTTTCCGAAGGTCTTGGAACACGAGGATGACCAGATCACTTACGGATTATTGCACTCTCCTCTATTGTATTCAAATGAAGTTCATATCTCATTACATGGTATAAAGAATTCATGTGTTAGATGGTAATTATAATCAGAGACATTTCTGAGAAACATGAGGTGAAGCTACCAAAAATTAAAAGGATAAGTGCTGGTCATGGGAAGGCTGGCCATGATGAATGTCAATGAGAGTGACATCTGTTTATAAACTTATTTTTAAGATTTTATTTATTTATTTTTAGACAGAGGGGAATGGATGGAGAAAAAGAGGGAGAAAAAGAGGGAGGGAAACAACCATGTGTGGTTGCCTCTTGTGCACCCCCCATTGGGGACCTGGCCTGCAACGCAAGCATGTGCCCTGACTGAGAATCAAACCAGTGACCTTTAGATTCACAGGCCAGCACTCAGCCTCTGAGCCACACCAGCCAGGGCTGTTTATAAACTTCTGATGGAAGAAACAAAAGATACAACACAATTGAAGAAAGGTAACTTAACTAATGTGACAAAAATACTTTGAGACTAAGCTGTGGAATGATCTCCCAAGGAAGAAATATAAGAAAACTCATCAAACCAGACTATTTAAACATATTTAAACATAAACCATTTCAAGTAATAGCACAATGTCAACATTTTGCCTGGACTACCTGTAGGATAAAAGTCATATAATAGGACTTTTCCATGTTTAATAGATGTGACCTCAATGAATAAATATAATAATGAACACACTCAGCCAAGATGGAGGCATAGGTAGACACACTGTGCCTCCTCTCACAACCAAGATTAAGGACAACAAAAATATAGAACCAAAAAAAATCAACCAGGGCAGATAGAAAATTGAATTGTACGGAACTCCAACAACGACTCACCCAGACCAGTAAGAGGGGCAGAGTTGGCAGCCGCTGAAGTCGGTGGCCAGCAGAGAGGGACTGCAGTGGGAGAAGGCGACGGCTGGTGATCCCTGGCGCACAGTCACCCCAGGCACACAGGTGGTGGTTGCTGAATGTGAGGAGGCAACGAGCAGTCCAAGCAGGGCGCACAAGGTGGCTGACAGTGGACACACATTCACGCGTAGATAAACCAGGCGAAAATGAGCAGCAAGACAGACTGCTTGACACAGGGCCCCAGCGCTGGGAAGTGAAGCCTGGAGGCACCGACTGAAAACACTTGTAGGGGCTGAGGTGCCAGGAGGGAGTCCCAGCCTCACAGGAGAGTTCGTTGGGGAGACCCATGGGGTCCTGGAGTGTGTACAGGCCCACCCACGCAGAGGTCAGCACCAGAAGGGCCCAATTTGCTTGGGGAAAGTGGCTGAAGGGACTGGAATCCAAGAGAGAGTGGAGCAGGCGCCATTTTTCCCTCTCGGACCCCACCCCCACATCCAGTATCACAACCCAGTGACTGGGTTGCCCCACCCAGGTGAACGCCTAAGGCTCCGCCCCTCATACATCACAGGCGTGACTAGACGGGGGGGGGGGGTGGGGAAAGATGGCTCAAATGGGAGAACAGATTGGGGCCCCAGAGCTAATTCATCTAAGCAACCAAGAGGTAGCCAACCTATCAGATGCACAGTTCAAAGCACTGGTGATCAGGATGCTCACAGAATTGGTTGATTTTGTTGCAAATTAGATGAACAAATGAAGTCTACAATAAGTGAAATAAAGGGAAATGAACAGGGAACCAGTAGTGATGGTAGGAAAACTAGGACTCAAATCAATGGAATGGACCAGAAGGAAGAAAGAAACAACCAAACAGAAAAGAATGAAGAAACAAGAATTCAAAAAAAAATGAGAGGCTTAGGAACCTCCAGGATATCTTTAAACGTCCCAACATCCAAATTATAGGGTTACCAGAAGGGGAAGAGGAAGAGCAACAAGTGGAAAACTTATTTGAACAAATAATAAAGGAGAACTTCCCCAATCTAGCAAAGGAAATAGACTTCCAGGAAGTCCAGGAAGCTCAGAGAGTCCCAAAGAAGGTGGACCCAAGGAGGAACACACCAAGGCACATCATAATTACACTGGCCAAGATTCAAATGAAGGAGAGAATTCTAGAAGCAGCAAGGGATAAGGGCACAGTCACCTACAAAGGATTCCCATCAGACTGCCAGCTGATTTCTCAAAGGAGACATTACAGGCAAGAAGGGGCTGGAAAGAAGTATTCCAAGTCATGAAAGTCAAGGATCTACATCCAAGATTACTCTATCCAGCAAAGCTTTCATTTAGAATGGAAGGGAAGATAAAGTGCTTTTCAGATAAGGTCATGTTAAAGGAGTTCATCATCACCAAGCCCTTATCACATGAAATGTTAAAGGGACTTATCTAAGAAAAAGAAGATAAAAATAGGACAGTAAAAAGACAACAAACTCACAGATATTAACACCCACACCTAAAACAAAAGCAAACTAAGCAAACAAGTAGACCAGGAGCAGAAACACAGAAATGGAGATCACATGGAGGGTTAGCAACAGAGGAGTGGGAGGAGGAGAGAGGGGTACAGAGAATAAGTAGCATACATGGTGGGTAGGAAATAGACAGGGGGAGGGCAAGAATAGTGTGGGAAAAGTAGAAGCTAAAGAATGTATGACACATGGACATGAACTAAGGGGGGGAATGTGGGTGGGAGGGTGTGTGCAGGGTGGAGGGGAATGATGGGGCAGAAATGGGACAACCATAATAGCATAATATAATTATGCTATTAAATAGCAATAAAATATAATTAAAAAATTAATGATATCATGTATGTAACATTATTTATGAATAGAAAGTTAATATTGATGCTATATTCACCTGATGTGCCCCTTTCATAAACATCTTACCCCTTTGTTCAATTTTACATATGCTAAAAAGAAAAACTTGGCATGTGAAGACCTGAGACTAGACCTGATAGCATACTGTGTATGACTGAAAAAATTAATATTTCGTAGTCTTAATTTTTATTGATAAGATAGGAATAATGTTAATAAGTGTTAATAGAGGAAATTCTAGTTTACTGAAAGAAACAATGGGAAAAGTTAAAATGAAATTTTTTTGGCTTCCAACAATTCTAAACCTGCAAGTTACCCAGTTTTACCATTATATTGTATTACACCATTCTGCATAGGCAAAACAAAATGTATATTCAACAGAAAAAAGAATACCTCTTCACTGTTTTGTTAACTGGAGTCTACTGATAAACATACTGCAAAAAACTGAAATGTAGATGACTTGAGGCAACCAACTCACCTCACATAATAAACAAAGATTAACTTAAAATGAATAATAGATCTAAATCTAAAAGTAAAAACTAAAACTTCTAAAATAAAACATAAGAGAAAAATCCTGTGATCTTGGGGTTAAGCAAATATTTCTAAGGGGACAAAAAGTATAAAAGTTAAAAATTTGATAAATGAGACTATCAAAATTTAAAATTTTGACTCTGAAAATGACACCATTAAGAGATGAAAAGAAGCCCTGGCTGGTGTGGCTCAGTGGATTGAGTGCTGGCCTGTGAACCAAAGGGTCGCTGGTTTGATTCTCAGTCACTGGGCTGCGGGTCAAGTCCCCAGTAGCAGGAGTGTGAGAGGCAACCACACATGATCTTTCTCTCCCTCTCTCCATCCCTTCCCCTCTATCTAAAACTAAATAAATAAAATCATTAAAAAACAAAAGAGAGATGAAAAGGAGCCCTGGCTGGGTGGCTCAATTTGTTGGAGCATCATCTCATGCACCAAAAGGTTGTGGATTCAATTCCCAATCACAAGGGGCGCACACAGGAGGCAACTGATCGGTGAGTGTTTCTCTCTCACGAATATGTTTCTCTCTCTCTCTCTCCCTCTCAGATCAATAAACATATCCTCGGGTGAGAGTTTAAAAAAATGAAATGAAAACAAACGACACAGGACAGAAAAATATTCACAATACCAGTATTTGACAACTGGTATACAAAATATGTATTTTTTAAATCTTATAAAGCTAAATATACATCTACAATACTATTAGACCCACCCACTCCAGTTCTAAGTATTCAACTGAGAAAAATAAAAATATGTTCACCTGAAGTGTTATACACTTTATTCACAGCAGCCAAAAATGTGAAAGACCCATGTATATCCACACAATGCAACACCATCAGTAATGGGAAGGGATGCACTCACTGATACAGGCAATGACAGGGATGAGCCTGAACATCATTATATTGACTGGGAGAAACCAAACACAAGGAAGCATACTATGTGACCCCATTTATACAAAATTCTAGAAAATGAAAACCAATTTAGAGTGACTCAAGCAAATCAGTGATTGGCTGGGCTCAAGATCCAAAGAAGAGATGAATGGCAAAGGGGAATGAGAAATCTTTTGGGGATCAGGGAAATTTTCTGTATCTCAAGTGTGGGGCCAATTTCACAGGGTATACCACGGTCAAAACTCATCAAAGTGTACTCTTTAAATGGGTTCAGTGTGTTGTACATAAAATCTGTCCTAATGAGAACTTTTAAAAAGAAGTAACCCAGAGTTCTGAGGGAAATAAGCTTAAATAAATAGTTCATAAGTAAACTAAAATATGACTCACTAGGGGACTTTAAGAGCAGGCTGAAAACAGCATATGTCAAGTCTAACTGACTTGAAGAAATTATCCAAACTGCACCTGGAAAAGGAGAAGGGGTAAAAAGAACCTCACAGACCAAGAACAATGTGAGACAAATGAAGTTCTGGGAACAGAGCAGAGAGAGAATAAGATGCAGTCATCTGAGAAACAATGGCTGAAAAGTTACCAAACTGATGGATATATTAACCATAGTCACGTATTCTAAGTATTAAAGGTTAAAACTAAAGGCATGACAAAAAGTATATCATGCTAACACCAATCAAGAGAGAATTGGAGTGGTTACATTAACATCAAATTAGACTTCAGAGCAAAGAATGTTCCCTAGATTAAGAGGGTCATTTCAAAGTGATAAAGGTTCAACTCATGAAGAAGACATAAAAATCCTAGTTATTCTACTATGACATTTATATTCTTAATAACAGAGCTTCAAAATACAAAAGCAAAAACTGATAGGTTGGGGTTCACCAGTATTCAATTCTTTTAATGTAAAGCCATACATAGCTTATTATTTTATGCAAACTTTTAATTCATCACTTAAGATACAATAATACACAATTTCAAAAATACAAAATACATCATAACCAACAGGGGGTGATTCCAGCAATAAAAGGATAGTTTAAAATTTAACAATTCCTGCACTATAATTCACAACGTTACCAGAATAAAGAAATGGGGGCAAGCATAATCATCTCAATAGGTAAAGAAAGGGCATAATAAAATATGCATTCTCAATTTAAGAAAACAAATCTTGACTTCCAGTCAAGATGGAGGTGTAGGTAAACACAGTTCACCTCCTCAATAACCACATCAAAATTACAACTAAACTATAGAACAACCATTACTCAGAACCATAGAAAACATTAAATGGAAATCCAACAACTATGGAATTAAACCACATCCATCCAGACTGGTAGGAGGGGCGAAGATGTGGACATGTGAAGATGCAGAACAGGCTGGTCCCACACTCACATGTAATGGATAAAAGGAGGGATATCTTGGGAGCAAGGGCTCCCAGCCCCACACCAGGCCTCCCAGCCCAGGGTTCCAGTGCCAAGGAGACAAGTCCCCATAACTTCAGGCTGTAAAAACCAGTGGGATTGAGTCTGTGGAAGAAACCACTGGATTCCCAAGCAGTTCCTCTTAAAGGGTCCACACACAGACTTATTCAGACTCACTCCCTCTGAGCTCCAGCACCAGGGTAGCAGTTTGAAAGGCACAGTGGCGTATGGGGAGGAACTGAAGTGTCTGGCATCAAGGTGAGAGCTATGGGGCAGCTTTCTCCCAGATGGAACTGCAGAAGAGACCACTGTTCCTGATCTGAACCCTCACCACACAGAGCCACAGAGCTGACAGGCAGGTACCATATCTGAGGCTCCATCACCCTAGCTCACATTGCCCTTGTGATCACCAGAGGTTCTGCCCCACCCAACTTATGGGCCCATCCCTGCTGTTAACAATGGATTTTCCATATGAATGGCTTGTCTTGACTAATGTTTTGGATCTTCCTAAATCAAACAAGCAACAGCCAGCCTCAGCAAGCCCCCACCAGCATACCTCTTGCTAAGTGGCCCTAGGCCTGGCACTAGCAGCAGCCAGCCCGTGTTCACAGCCTGGGCTCACTTGGGCAACCCCAAGCCCAGCACAAGTAGCAGCCATCTGCTGATCACTTTATCACTCATGCCAAGTGGCCCCAGACAGAACACAGGCAGTGGCTAACCTTGGCCTGAACCTCCCAGGAAACCCTAGAGCCTCCACAACCAGAGGAGAGTCACAGACCATGTGGATCACTACCACCCAACCACTTCCACAAATGACATGGTCAAGGGACAAACTCAGAGGTTTCCAGAGCCCTACTGAAGTTAAGTCCTCCTCTGTGGAGTGGCCCCTGCACAGCTGATCCTCCACAGAAGGCAGTGGTTGGTGGTTAATGGACACAGTGAGTCCTTGCAGCTGACTGGCCTAGGTAAATCCCTCCCATTGACCTGACAATAGCAATCAAGGCTCAAGTACAAGAGGAGAGTGTACTCAGCCCACAGGGAGGACACACCTCAAGTACCCAGCTTGGGTGAGAGGTCAGGCTGTGCCACTGGATCCTACAGGACACTTAACTACCATATTTTGCTGTGTACAATGTGCTCCCATGTGTAATGTGCACTCATGTTTTTGTGCTCATTATACATGAGATTATTATACCTGTTTTTATATCCATGGTATATGATCATTATACCCATGTATAAAATGCATCCTTATTTTTCCCCAAAAACTTTGGGCAAAAAAGTGAGTATTATACATGGAAAAATATGGCATATTAGGCCATTCTACCAAGACAGGGAGTCATAGCAGCTCTACCTAATACACAGAGAAAAACACAAGGAGGCTGTCAAAATGAGGAGACAAAGATACATGGCCCCAATGAAAGAACAGGTCAAAACTCCAGAAAAAGAACTAAACAAATGGAGATAAGCAATCTATCAGATGCAGAGTTCAAAACACTGGTAATAAGGATGCTCAAGGAACTAAATGAGTACCTCAACAACATAAAAAAGATGCAGTTACAAATGAAGGTTACACTAATTGAAATAAAGAACAACTTACAGGGAATCCACAGTAGAGTAGATGAAGCCGAGAATCAAATTATTTGTAACATAAGAAAGCAGAAACAATCAATCAGATCAGCAAGAAGAAAAAGAATCCAAAAATAACCAAGAATAGTGTAAGGACCCTCTGGGGCAACTTCAGGTGTACCAACATTCATATCATAAGGGTGCCAGAAGGAGAAGGGAAAGAACAAGAAATTGGAAATGTATTTGAAACAACAATGAAAGAATGTATCCCTAATTTGAGGAAGGAAATAGACATGCAAGTCCAGGAAGCACAGAGAATTCCAAATATGATGTACCCAAAGAGCCCCACACTAAGACACATTATAATTAAAATACCAAAGATTAAAGATAAATGGAGAATCTTAAAAGCAGCAGGAGAAAAGCAGTTAGCTACCTACAGGGGAGTCCCCATTAAGACTGTCAGCTGATTTCTCAAAAGAAACTTTGCAGCCTAGAAGGGATTGGCAAGAAACATTCAAAATCATGAAAAGCAGGAACTTACAGCCAGGATTGCTCTACCCAGCAAAACTATTGTTTAGAATGGAAGGGCAAGTAAAGAGTTTCCCAGAAAAGAAAGAAGTTCATCATCACCAAACAGTTATTATATGAAATGTTAAAGGGACTTATTTAAGGAAAAAAAGATCAAAACTATCAACGATAAAAAGGATACACACACACACACACACAATGAATTAAAAAAAAAAAAAACTAAACCAAGAAGAACAGAGACAGAATCATGGATATGAAGAGTATTTTGATGGATGCCAGATGGGGTGGGGGTGGAGGGGAATGGGTGAGGAAATGAAGGGATTAAGAAGTACAAATAGGTAGTCACAGAATAACCATGGGGATGTAAAGTACAGCATAGGAAATGGAATAGCCAAGAACTTATACATGTAACCCATGGACATGCACAATGGTGGGGATTGCCTGAGGGAGTGGGGGTGCTGGGTGGAGGAGGCAAAAGGGGAAAAACTGAAACAACTATACCAGCACAATCAACACAATATAATTTTAAAAGATAAAAAATTTAAAAAGACCCTAAAGCTGAAAAAAAATCAACAACGTCTAAATGGAAGAAAAGTTCCTTGATCTTAAAGCAGTTACCTAGTAATGCAATCCTACAGCTACATCTCAATGGTAAAATAGTCAACAGCAAAATAGTCAGAGCTTTTTCCCCAAGGCTCAAAAACCAGGTAAGGATTCCACTACCAGTTTTTATTCACCACTGTACTAGAGGCCCTAGATGGTGCTGTAAGACTAGAAACAGAAATAAAATGTGTAAGATGGGAAACAAAAAGCAAAACAATTTTTATTTAAATATTACAAGATTGTAAAAACAGAAAATTTAATAACTGTTGAATCAATAAGTGAATTTAGCAAAAAGATCTAGATAAAAGGGCAACATATTTTAGAAATCATATTTCTATATACTAGCAAGAAATGATTAGAAAATAAAAATTTTTTAAGTACCACTTATATTATAATAAAAAAATCAAATATCTAGGAACAAATTTAAGAAAAGTTCCATAAGGTTAATATTGAAAGGTACAAAATATCATGAGTTTGTACTATAAATATAAAGATGACCTAAAGCAATGGAAAGATATATCATGTTTATGAATCAACAGGCTCAATATGATAAATGTCAGTTTCCCTCAATTTGATGTGTAAATTTTGATGCAAACCTACTCAAACACCCAGCAGGAATATATGGTGGACACTGATATGCTAAACCTGAAATTTATACAGAAATATAAAGAACCTAAATAGTCAAGAAAAGCTTAAAGAAGAATTTGGAAGATATATACTATCAGGGTTCAAGACTCACTATGAAGTTACAGTAATTATGACAGAGGGGTACTGGTGTAATGATAGACAAATAGAACAACATAACAAAACAGACTCCAGAAATACACCGCTACTCACAGACTCACTTGGTTTATGACAAAAGTACCACTACAGTCCAGCAGGGAAACGGTGCTTCAACAAATGCATATTCATAAGGGAAAAACAATAAGCTCTACCTCACACCAAACTCAAAAATTAATTCAAGATGGATCATGGACCTCAATGTGAAAGTTATAATATAAAGTTCTAGAAGGAAACATAGGAGAGTAACTTCATAACTCTGGGGTAGGCAAAGAGTTCATAAACGTGACAGAAAAAGCACTAACCTTAAAAGACAAAGCTGATAAATTTGACTTTATTAAAATTGAGAACTTCTATTATTAAAGACATTAGTACCAAACTGAATAGGCAAATCACAAACTGGGAGAATATATTTGCAAGACATATATCTGTTATTTCTGATAAAAGATCATATCTACAACACATAAAGAACTCTACAGATCAGTAAGAAAGCTTTTAAAATGGGCAAAATACCTGAACAGGTACTTCTCAAAAAAAAAAAGGAAGCTAAACATATGTCTACCTTATGATGCAGCAATTCCACTCCTAAGTATATCCTCCTCTAAATAACATACCAAGTGCATGCGTCTGTGAAAACTCACACAAGAATGTTTACAGTGGCTTCATTCCTCACAGCCAGAAACTGGCAGCAGCCTAAACATCCAAGAACAGGTGAGTGGATAACAAGTTATGGTAAATTGATACAATGGAACATGGCATAACAATAAAAAAGGAAGAAACTACTGGTACACACAACATAGATAAATCTCCAAAATGTTATAAACAAAAGTAAAGAAATGCCAAGGGTACAAACTATAAACAACATTTCTATAAAGCTGAAGAAATGGCAAATTAATTTATGGGATAGAAGAAGGAAAATTCACCTCTGAGAGAGTACCAACAGGGAGGTAATACAAATAGTTTCTTCAGAGGCTAAAAATGTTCTATATCTTGACCTAGGTGGTGGTTATGCAAGACATGCATCTGTAAAAAATATATACATGCTTCAGATCTATTTTACTATATAGTAAATGCATGCACATATTATTTGGCATATCACATGCAGAGGCTT
This sequence comes from Anoura caudifer, assembly GCA_004027475.1. NCBI lineage: Eukaryota > Metazoa > Chordata > Mammalia > Chiroptera > Phyllostomidae > Anoura > Anoura caudifer. Next base: position 41,569 of record PVKU01007205.1, read on the forward strand.
TGTGCAGCATACTCTTTGGTAGCACTTTGTAAAAGAGCAGGTGTTTGGGAACTTCCCCAGGATCACACTGTATCTTGAAGCACCATCTGGTGGTGAAAGAGGATGACTATACTTCTAAGTCACCAAGATGAGCTTTCAGAGAGCTTTCAAGATCATGTTAGACATACACATAAAAGAAGCTATGAATTAGCCCTGACTCAGTGGATTGAGCGCAGGCCTGCAAACCAAAGGGTTGCCAGTTCGATTCCCAGTCAGGGCACACACCTGGGTTGCAGGGCCAGGTCCCCAGTTGGGGGCACGTGAGGGGCAACCACACATTGATGTTTCTCTCCCTCTCCTTCTCCTTCCCTTCTCCTCTCTCTAAAAAATAAATAAAATCTTTTTTAAAAAAGCTGTGAATTGAATGTTGCCAATTTTTCTTTCTTGAAGAAGTTTCATGCTTTTATCTACTCCCATTTATTTTTATGCCCCACCCTGACGTGGACACCAGCCCACAGTGTCCATGGCATTATGGATGAGATACGAGACAAATTCACACAAACTACCAAGTCCTATGGAGGAAGAAGGACAGCGTGGTTTCTCTCTCAAGATGAGAGCACTCCGACCCTTGCCTTGACAAGCTTTTATCGGGCTCAATTTGCACAGGAATAAAGCTCATCAATCATTGTCAGGGAGAAATGATTAAACAATAGATAGCATTCAAAGAACTCTGAGGGCCTATTTTGAGTCAGGGTCAGATAGTTAAAAGGCCATAAAACTCTGAGGAACAAACTCACTTCCTGCTTGGTCCCTTATTATTTAAATTGAGGGTATTAGCAAAGTAGGTTTCATAGGACTTTATGCATTCTTTCTTAAGCCTGATTGCCCTAGGGAACCTGCCCTTTCCAGGACAGGGTCGCACCTACCACATCATTGTTTCAGGCTTAAGTAAGTCAGGCAGGGGACACAAGGCAGTCAAGAGATTAGGAGACTTCTTGCAGACAGAATGAGGACTCAGGCTATGTCAAAGCCAAGGGGCAAGGGTCCATCACCCCCTTTTGCTATAGCCCCCCCAAGTCCTTCCCTGAGGGCCTCCTTGTGATTGTGCCTGTGTTAGGTCGTCCCTCCCTGGAGGAATCTTACCTGTCATTGGCTAATCGATCAAGCATTGGGGGCTAGGCAGGCACCCCTGCCAGGGAGATAAGCTTTGTCTCCTTAGTGACTTATGGTCCAAAGGTCACTCACTCAGCCTTAGCCATGGGGGCTTACAGCTTCTGAAACCAGGCAGGGCGGATCCCAACACCCCCACCCCCACACACCTATTTCTTCCCATTATTTCTAAATCCCTTTCTCCAGCATTTCTTCTGGACCATTGAAAACAGTTCTGGTTGGCTTTTTTTTTTTTTATTTTGGCTGCCCTGAGAGCAACCAGATTTCCTTTTGAAATTCACACATCCAGAGGCTGTATAATCTTGGTGGGGTAATAAATCCTGGTGACCACACTCCATTACCAAAGCTGGAAAAAACAGATCCTCACCCTCCTCAACTCAGCAGGACCATGGGCCAGAATGTAATTCAAGCTCAGCCCTTGGCACTTTCTTGAGCCCAGACTGTTGATCCAGTGACACAGAGAAAACAGGGAAGTCTGGAATGTATGCATTGCAGGATGGTGTGCGTCCCTCACTATCCAGCTTTCCGACAATTGCCAAGGTTCCTAACACCCAGCCCTCCACAGTCCCCTTGATTCCTGCCCATTTCCAATTTTGATTCTCCCAGCTCCCACTATTCTGTGAACTTTCTGATACTCTTCCAATAACTCCCTCCTCAAGTTAGCCTAAGTCAGTATCGGTGGTCTTGTCTGCTTACAAGTTTGTAAAACAACTAAACATCAGACTAGAGTGGTGGCATAAAATGAGGCTACCCACACTCCCATCTTATTACCTGGGAAAAAATCTGAGGATCACAGAGAAGCACTTAAACCCTAGCGTTAGTCAGTCATGTGGATTACACAGAGCCATGTGCACTTAATGCAAGGGGCAGTCAAAATGAAAATGAGAAAAAGGGCAAATGCCAACAGGAAGATTAGACATTTCCAGTGTAGATTAGATTGGGGAGTCCTGGCCTGAAAATTAATCCTCATAATAGCACACAAATTCGAGTTATTTTGGAGAAAAGCAGCTGCAGCTGGGAAGCACTCAATAGATTCCCCCACTTTACACAACCTTCCTCCCCTCAGAGGCAAATGAGGGGGAAACAGAAAGAACACATGCATGTATCCAGTGAGTGTATCATACGCAAGAATTTATGAGACCCCAAAGAAACTAGGGGCTAAAACTTCTTCATTCTGTGGGCTGAAAAGTCTCTTGTCCAAAAGAAAAAGGAACTTGGAGAATCTCTCCTGAAATACTGTCACCTGATGGCTTTAGCAGTGAGGTCCTCCTCTGTTCTTGAGCAGGGCAGGGGAGAGTGTTAACTAGGCAAAAGGCCAAACGCCTCTTCCCCATCTATCTTTGGAACACTTATTTAATCTGTTAGTAAAAACAGTGTGAAAGTCTAGTGTGTATACAAAGAAAAGAACCTATTTGGAAAAGAACCCTACTCAATGGCTGCTAACAGCTTATCAAGTATTTCTTTCATGGATCTTAATTTGGATGTATCTAAAGTCATTGATAAACACAAGATCAAGATTTTCTCCTATGTTATCTTCTAGAAGTTTATAGTTTTGCATTTTATATTTAGGTCTATAATCTATTTTAGGTTGGTTTTTGTAAAGGACATAAGTCTAGGCATAGATTTTTTTTTTTTTTTTTTTTTTTTTTTTTTTTTTTTTTTTTTTTTTTTTTTTTTTTTTTTTTTTTTTTTTTTTTGGCATGTTGATGTTTAGTTCTAGCATAGATTTGAAGAGACTATCTTGGCTCCACTGTATTGCATTTGCTGCTTTGTTAAAAATCAGTTGACTGTATTTATGAGAGTCTATTTCTGGGCTCTCCAGTCTGTTTCACTGATTTGTCTATTCTTTTGCCAAAACCACACTGTCTTAATTATTGTAGCTTTAGAGTAAGTCTTGAAATCAGGCACTACCAGTCCTCCAACTTTCTTCTTTTCCTTCAAAATTGAATGAGCTCTCCTGGGTCTTTTGCCTCTCCATAGGAAATTTAGAATCAGTCTGTTGATATCCACAAACTTACCAGGATTTTAATGGGATTGCATAAAATCTTGTCAAAATTGCATCTTTCTATCCACAAACACGGAATCTCTCTCCATTTATTTAGTCCTTTGACTTCTTTCATCAGAGTCTTCCAGTTTTCCTCATACTGATATTATACATATTTTCTTAGAGCTATACCTAAGTATTTCATTTTGGAGTGTTAATGTAAGTAGAAATGTTTTTAATTTTAAATTCCATTTGCTCACTGCTAATATATAGGGAAAAAAACTGACTTTTGTGTACCAACCTTGTATCATAAAAACTTGTTATGATCACTTAGTAGTTCCAGTTTGTCAATTCTTTCAGGTTTTCTATATATAGATAATCATGTCATCTGCAGTTTTATTTCTTCTTTCCCAATATACTGCTGTTTATTGCCTTTTTTTGTTGCATTAACTAGGACTTCAGCACAATACAGAAAAGGAGTGGTAAGACAGCCTTGCCTTGTTGCTGATCTTAGCAGAAAAACTTCTAGTTTCTTACAATTATGTATGATGTTAGCTATAGAATTTTTGTAGATGCCCTTTTTCAGGCTGAGGATATTCCTCTCTATTCCTAGTTTGATGAAAGTCTTTACTATGAATGACTGTTGGATTTTGCCAAATGCTTTTTCTGTAGCTATGGCTACAATCATGTGGTTTTTCTTCTTCATCCTATTGATATGATGGATTACATTCATTGGTTTTCAGCTGTTGAACCAATTTGCATAACTGGGATAAATCTGATGTGGTTGTAGTGTTTGATTCAATTTGCTAATATTTTATTTAAAATTTTTGCATCTGTATTCATGAGAGATATTGGTCTATGGTTTACTTTTTTGTAATGCCTTTGTCTGGTTTTGGTATTTGGATAACGCTGGCCTCAGAATTAGTTAGGAAGTATTTCTTCTGCTTCTATCTTCTGTTAGTGATTGTAGATAATCAATATAATTCCTTCCTTATATGTTTGGTAGATTTCACCAGTGAACCCATCTTAGATGAATTGGAATACACCAAAATTAAAAACTTTTGTGCTGCAAATAACTCTCACCAAGAAAATGAAGACAACCTATAGAACAGTAGAAAATATTTGCAACCCATCAATCTACCTAATAAGTAACTTGTATCCAGAATATACATGAACTCTTACAATTCAACGAAAAGACAAAATCCAACTAAAAAATGGGCAAAGGATTTGAATAGACATTTTACCAAAGAACATAAACAAATGGCCAGTAAGTCCATGAAGATATTCAACATCATTAGTCATTAGGAAGTTGCTAATCAAGACCGGAATGAAATACCACTTCATACCCACTGGAATGGCTACAATTAAGAGACAGTAACTAATGTTGGCAACTAGGTGGAGACACTGAAACCCTCATACACTAACAGAAATGTAAAATGGTGCAATTGTTTTGGAAAATAGTTTAGCAGTTCTTCAAAAACTTAAACATAGAGTAACCACACACCCAATTAAGTCCACTTTTCAGTATATACCCAAGAGAAATGAAGCATAAACTCACATAAAAATGTGTGAATGGGCATGCACAGCAGCATTAACTTATTATAGCTGAAAAGTGGAAATGGCCCAGTGTGCATCAACTGATATATAAAGTGCAGTATATTCATACATGGAATATCATCAGCAATAAAAAGGAATGGGTATTGACACATGCTATGACATGGATGAATCGTGGAAAATGAAGAAAGCCAGTCACAAAAGACCACATACTGTATTCCATTATATCCCCAGAATGCAAACCCAAAGGCAAAAAGTAGATAATTGCTTAGGGCTGGGGGCAGGGTTGAACTGCTGAGGGCTGGGGATTAACTACTAATGAGTAGAGGGCTTCTTTTAAGGAGGATAAAAATATTCTAAAATTAGATTGTGATGATGGTTGCAGAAACTTGTGAATGTATTAAAGAACAGAATTGTACAGAGTGAATTTGATGGTATGTGAATTACATCTCAATAAGGCCTTTTTTAAAAAATATAGGCAAAAGCTGAAAGGTCTGTATGCAAGTTATGAAAATAGAAGGTGCAGAAATGCAAAATATTTGATCACTTTAATTGGTGATTATAAACCTAAAAGTGAAAATGTCTTAACAGCTATGGAGTTAAGATGGTTGTTTCTTCAATTAATTATTCACATATTGCATTTTCATGATGCAAATACAAGAACCAGAAAGTAATAATAAGGCAGAACCTATTAGCAATGTATCTGAAATCTAGAAACAGCATTAATGAGGATCTGTTCCCAGTTCATAAATGACAATTGATGCAGTTACATTCAGAAGACAATGCCCTTATTGGGTCTATATACATCATCACAACTGTGAAAATATGAAACACATATTTGGGTTTGCTATTTCCTTATTATTTTAAATTCTAAAAAAGTTCCTTACTATCTTTTCATGTACTTTTTGCAGTAAGTTATTCAAAAAAGTAACTTAGAAACATTTTTTAAATGGATCTATTGGGCACAGATGGTTAATGCTGTTATTATTTTTCCTAATATACTGAACATAGACGCTGGCTGAGACTACTTCCTGCCTTAGAACATTTTTACTTAAGTTCTTATCTCCTCTGACAACTCATAATTTTGTCTTTCCCCTAGAAATTCAGGCATATAAAAATGTTAAGATGTCTTTCTCTGTCTAAACTCTTTGGGCTTCCTTTCCTGTATGAAAGAATAGAGGAAATTAAGTTTGTTTGGCATTTTCCAAAGTTTAATTAATTCAAAACTATAAGAGCTCTTCAAAAACATGAACTTAAAAAATCTTGGCTAATCAGTTCAGACTTTTTTTTAAATATATTTTATTGATTATGCTATTATAGTTGTCCCATTTCTCCATCATTCCCCTCCTCCCTGCACACCCTCTCCCACCCACATTCCCCCCTTTAGTTCAACTCCATGTGTTATAAGTTCTTTAGCTTCTACATTTCCCACACTATTCTTGCCTTTCCCCTGTCTATTTTCTACCCATCATCTATGCTACTTATTCTCTGTACCTTTTCCCCCCCTCTCCTCCTCCCACTCCCCTGTTGCAAACCCTCCATTTCTGTTTTTTTGCTCCTGGCCTACGTGTTTGCTTAGTTTGCTTTTGTTTTAGGTGTGGGTGTTAATATCTGTGAGTTTGCTCACAGATATTACTGTCATATTCTTTATTTTCTTTTTCTTAGATAAGTCCCTTTAACATTTCATATAATAAGGGCTTGGTGATGATGAACTCCTTTAACTTGACCTTATCTGAGAAGCACTTTATCTTCCCTTCCATTCTAAATGACAGCTTTGCTGGACAGAGCAATCTTGGATGTAGATCCTTGACTTTCATGACTTGGAATACTTCTTTCCAGCCCCTTCTTGCCTGGAAAGTCTCTTTTGAGAAATCAGCTGACAGTCTGATGGGAACTCCTTTGTAGGTGACTGTCCCCTTACCCCTTGCTGCTTCTAGAATTCTCCTTCATTTTAATCTTGGCTAATGTAATTATGATGTGCCTTGGTGTGTTCCTCCTTGGGTCCAACTTCTTAGGGACTCTCTGAGCTTCCTGGACTTCCTGGAAGTCTATTTCCTTTGCCAGATTAGGGAAGTTCTCCTATACTATTTGTTCAAATAAGTTTTCCACTTGTTGCTCTTCTTCCCCTTCTGGTACCCCTATAATTCGGATGTTGGGACATTTAAAGATATCCTGGAGGTTCCTAAGCCTCTCATTTTTTTTTGAATTCTTGTTTCTTCCTTCTGGTTCACTCCATTGATTTGAGTCCCAGTTTTCCTCCCATCTCTATTGGGAGTTCCCTGTGTATTTTCCTTCATTTCACTTATTGTAGCCTTCATTTGTTCGTCTAATTTATGAGCAAAATCAACCAATTCTGTGAGCATTCTGATCACCACTGCTTTGAACTGTACATCTGATAGGCTGGCTATCTCTTGGTTGCTTAGATGAATTGGCTCTGGGGCTTTGACTTGTTCTCCCATTTGAACCATTTTGGGGGGTTTTTTTGGTCTGGTTGCAGCTGTTACGTAGTGGGGGGGCGGAGCCCTTGGTGTTCCCCAGGGTGGGGCAGCCCATTTGCTGGGTAGTGATGCTGTTTGTGGGGGCAGGGTCCAAGAGGGAACAATGGCACTTGCTCCGCTCTCTCTCTCGGATTCCAGTCCCTTCCACCGCTTCCCCTCCGCCTGGATTATCTGTGTGTGAATGTGGGACCACCTGGTCAGCCAACCACCTTGCGTGGCCTCACTGGGTCTGCACCGTTGCCACCCTGTGCCCGGAGTCTGCTAGCCGCCACCTGTATGCCTGGGATCTGCCAGCCACTGCTTGCGCACCTGGGTCTGCCAACCTCCACTTTTTCCTGCTACAACTCCGCCCCTCTTACCGGTCTGGATGAATGGTTGTTGGACTTCCATACAGTTCAATTTTCTAAGAGTTCTGATGTTTTCTTGTTTCTAAATCTTTGTGGTCCTTAATTTTAGTTGTGCGAGGAGGCACAGTGTATCCACCTATTCCTCTATCTTGGCCAGAAGTCCTCCAGACTTCTTAAGATAAACTATGCACAAGTAAGATTTGTTAATAAAAATGTTTCAATGTATCTTAGTCCATTCAAGCTTCTATAACAAAATACCAGACTGAGTAGCTTATAATCAACAGAAATTAGCTTCTCACAGTTTTGGAGGCTGAAGACCAAGGTCTAGGTGCCAGGATGGTCAGGTGAGGGTGCTCGTCCATCTACCAGACTTCTATGTATCCTCACATTGTTCATGAGGCAAGAGAGCTCTCAGTCCTCTTAAGGAATTCATTTCATTCATGAGAGCTTACCCTCATGACCTAATCACCACCCAAGGGCCCCACCTCCTAATACCATCACACTGGGCATTAGAATTTCAATGTATGAATTTTGTAGAGACATAACACATTCAGACCATAGCAAATGACAGCATACATTTCTGATAAAAAGAAACAAGTTCATGTTCATGTACAGACTGATACAATAACTGTCTACAAAAAGATATACTTTACAGCCTAAAGGACAATCACCATCCATAATGTTTTGAGTTTTGTAATACTTATAACTTATAATAATCTTACCAATTAATTATGCTATATATACTTCAATAGTGGATTCCACTCTCCTCCATTCTAAAAAAACATGACTGTCTTTAACATCCTCAATCTTCAGCAAACTATCTTCTGAAAGAGACATCAAAGAAAAATTGTCCTCAATCAAAAATTAGCCTAACAGTCACAATGCAACTACCATGGCAATAAAACGCCAAGATACTGATTCATTGATCTGGATTCATTGTCCCATCTAAATCACAAATATTTTCTCCAGACAGCTGGACTACCACTCCATCAGGAGTCTTTAAACCTATGATTCTTAGGAATCCTCCAGAAGCCAATATCTTTGGATGAAGACCATTCACCAAGACCCTCAAGTCAAGCAGATAACAAAAAGTAGACAGCTTCTGACCAAAGGAAAAAAAAAAGTTAATTTTCTGATACCTCTGCTCCTTTTCCTTCTTTTGCTTATTATGGTTTGGCACTTCCTGAAGATCACCCAACAGTTTTCTTAGTATACTCTTACATCTTTTTCATTGTATTCTTAATCCTCTATGGTCTTTATTGGTTACTCTAAGAAATGCAAAAATCTGTCCTGGCTGGTGTGTTTCAGTGGATTGAGCAGGGGCCTGCAAACCGAGGGGTCGCCAGTTCGATTTCTAGTCTGGGCACAAGCCTGGGTTGTGGACCGGGTCCCCGGTAGGGGGTGCATAAGAGGCAAACACACATTGATGTTTCTCTCCCTTTCTCCTTCCCTGCCCCTCTCTCTAAAAACAAATAAATAAAATCTTAAAAAAAAAGAAATGCAAAAATTTCCAGCAATTTCCTCAGACTACAGCAATTCTGAATCTGTCAAGTTCCACTATAAAAGATTCAATATTCATTCCTTTAAATTCCTGAGATCAATTCCCTCCCAAAGATCCCATCTGATATTTGAATTTTCCTCACATTATTTGTTCCAATTTTCATTCTTGTAAAAACTGGAAATTTTCTCCAAGTCAACAAAATGCTTATGTTATGATCGTAAGAGCACTGTTCCAGAACCAAGCTCACCAGGAGAAGGGGCACTGCTGGAGCCAGTCATTTTCTCCTAGGGTTTCCCAGACTTCAGTGCAGGAACTAAACTCTGAGAATGTGCCCAACCGTAAGGAAACAATGATCGGCTCATCCCTCTATAAAATATATTTATACTCCTAATATTATGTGTAACTGACCAGGGATTACTTATGTCAACATCAGGCTTTCATCTACCTCCTAAACTTAGACACATCTTACGCACTTGAAATAATGAAGAGGCGTTCGGATATTTAAAGCCCTTTTCTCTTCAGTGTGGTGTTTTCTTGAAAAGGATAACCAGAAACTTCCAAAATGAAGCATATATTGGCTACTCAGGAGGACTCTCTTTATGCATACTATGCAAGACTACCTACTCCAACAGCAAGAATAATACAACCAGAAAAGGACGTCCAAATTGAGGACTCATCCTGTGCTATAGCAAGTGGTTCCAGTTTTGACTTATTGCTGTGGAAGCCCAACATACCCGTTTACCTTCACCACCTAGAACTGTTATGGACAATCACATAGCATTTTATTTCCTCCCAGCAAACCAAGTGGCAGTTTGTATTTATCACTTCCTGCTGTAACTCTATAAAGATAACTGGACACATGGAACAGTACTCTGACTAGGCTAAGGGAAAATTAAGACTACACCCAGGTGGGCTATAGGACATGTTTTTGTAACTGGGGTCTGGCTTTGCATTCTAGTAAATAAACAATCATTCTCCTTCTACTAATTGTATTACAGCTGGCTGACACATTTTGTGCCATCTTAACTACTTACTGCTGTGTAGCCACTGTCAAGTCACATGATTCATCAATGATCAACTATTGTTAGCATAAAGGCTTGAAACTAATGGTATCATTGAATACTTGACACACAGTAAATAGCAATACAAATCTTAACTGACTGTAACTCCAGAAGATAATGGTCTATCCTTTGACTTAGGCTGAAGAAAGACCAGAAGGGAAGTGGGAATTGAAAGAGAAAGCACAATTTGCCAAAATGTGCAACTTGCAATAAAGTTTAGTATAAGTCTACCAAACTTTAACAATGCAAAAAAATCACCTAACCTCAAATTCTTAACACCAGCTCAATCAGATGCATGTGTTTCAAGACCACAAACTGATCTAACAATAGTTCTGCATAGGTTCAAATGTTTTTAAAGAGAGTGACTATACCGGCAACTCTCTACTTTCCAAATTTTCACCAGTCTGTCTCTACTAAGACAATTCAAAACTAACTCCAGGTCCCAAACTCCTACATGTACCCTTCCCTTGGAGTCACCACACAGTTCTTATACATACACTCATAAAGCAAACTAACAAACGCAGCTTTGGTTACAGGTGAGATCCTGGTGGTTTTGGTCAATGGAAGTCGCTGGTGCAAATGAGTCAGAGTTCCCTTTTGAATGACATAACAGCTTTATCTCCATACACAAGATAATGAATCCTATATTCTTAACAAAAATCACTAACAACATTACCAATAGTAAATAAAACCTCATCAAAACTAACCATGGCAATTTTGTTAAATAAATACATATGTATGAATTTGCAGTTATAAAAAACTGACAGCCAGCCTGTATTACGTGAAAAAATAAAACCTGTAATCCTAAGCAATACTAACTGAAAATTATTTCTCCATATGTAAAAGTACGTATTTGCTATTTTAAAAAATTCCCCCAAATTTTGATATGGTTGATTTTAACTATTCTAACAAGCTAGTATAAAAATAAATAAAAGATTATAAATGTAATGTCATTTGGAACACTACCTTTGTAAATGCGCTTTATTTTTAAGTAAAAAATGAATCGTAGCCAAAACAAATGTTTTGCCTCTGAATATTTTAAGCTTAAGGGGAAATATTCATGAATGAGAAACATATTTTCATTTTTAATGTCTTTAATTTTTTATAAAGATTTTAGTTATGCTTCACAGTCACTAAGCAGTTTCTAAACTTAGCTTTCATGACCTTTTTAATTTCATGCTTTTAAATGGAGTCATTTATCTCCAAAACATGACAAATTTCAGAATCCATTAAAAATTATTTTATTCAAATTATGTTTTCCAAAAAAGAGGATTCTGTGCCAGTCGTCTTTGAAAGTTTTCATACCTACAAAAGAAAGAAAAACAAATTTACAAGAAAATTAAAATAAAATCTTTCATAATTTTCCAAATGATTTATAAAAAAAGCAAACAATTTTACATGCCATTTCAAAAAAACTAAGAACCTAAAAAGCTAAACAGTTAATCTGAAAGTTTAATTATTAATTTATAAAAAGATAGCAAACATAGTGATTTAAGTATAACTGGCTCGTATCAAAAAGCACAAATCATAATAAATTTTATTAATTATCTTCTTCAAATCTGAGAGCTACAAGGGACCTAAAGAAAAAAAATCTAATCTAATTCTTTCCTCATTTCACAGCTAAGTCCATGAGAGTAACAGATTCAAGGTCAAATAGCTACATTGTAACAAAGCTCAAATCTAATATACTTCAGTGCCATTCATGCTTTACCAAGCTATGGCTTCTCAATAAACTTTCTCTATGCATTCCCCCACCACTAGGATAGTCAAAGTGAAAAGAAACACCTACAAAAATGAAAACATGGGAAAACCAGGGAAATACATTCATTAATCAGTCATATACAGAGTGCAGTATAAACCACCCTGATGCCTTATACATATTTTCTTTAGGTCAAATCATTCTGAACTTACAAAAAATTAAGTTTTGATTGATATTTCAAGCCTCATATATGGTACTTATAATTCAAAATATTAAAAATTGCCCTGGTGTGCTCAGTAGACTGAGTGCTGGCCTGCGAAGCAAGGGGTCACTGGTTCGATTCCCATTCAGGGCACATGCCTGGGTTGTGGGCCAGGTTCCCAGTAGGGGGCAGGCGAGATGCAACCCCACACTGATGTTTCTCTCCTTCTCTTTTTCCCTCCCTTCCCCTCTAAACATAAGTAAATAAAATCTTTAAAATATATATATAGTTGTATAGTATATATAAACTATAAAATCTTTAAAACATATACAGTTGTATTATACACACACACTATATTTATACATATATATAATTTACACTCAATTGTGATCTCTAAAACACAGACAATTGTATTGTCCTGTCTTTATAAATTCAAAATGGCTGCCATACGAGAATATTTAGGGTAAGAACCATTCCTAATCTGATTTCTGTAGTACATACTTTTTAATGGCATGCAAACTGTAATGTATAATGTCCACAATAAAAGAATATGTTTAAATGCCAAAGAAGAAACATATTCACAGTCAAAAAACATGGTTACGAAAATATTAGACACAAAAAATGCCCCATACCATTTAAGAACCACATTTGCTGGAATGAACATTTCAGATGGACTTGGTGTCATCTGGGCCTGAGAGACAGCAAATGATGAAGCAAAATTGTAGAAGTTGTCCAACATCTTTTGTGTGAACTGAAAAGTTAATAATGAATAGATTAGTGTATTTTCCTAAATACTCAATTTAGACCTTAATATTTTAAATATAATGCCCTGGCTGGTGTGGCTCAGTGGATTGAGAGGAGGCCTGTAAATAAAAAGATTGCCGGTTAGATTCCAGGTCACGGCACATGCCTGGGTTGCGGGCCAGGTCCCCAGTTGGGGACAAGCGAGAGGCAACTGATCAATGTGTTTCTCTCCCTCTCTTTCTCCCTCCCTTCCCATCTCTTTAAAAATAAATAAATAAAAACTTCAAGATATTCCTGCATTAACTCGGTTTTAAGAACTGAGTTCTAAGACAATTTAATGCTGAAAGTTAAGGGAGGTCATAAAATGACATTATGGCACAAAAATAATAACAATCTGCCTTTAGTACTTTCTTTGTATCTCAAAGAATTTCTGTTACCAAATATTTTATGTTCCTAACAATTTATTTTGGGGGAAAAATATTTTTCCTTCAAAGTATCTTCTTTTATCTCTATCTCTGTATCAACTATGTTCATCTCCTTAAAAATCACCCTCCTCAAATCAACCTATTCTCATATAAAGCAGTAACCATGCCTAAGAAATGCTTTTCTTGTCAGAAAGATAAAACTTAAATAAAGGAACAACTGGTTACTTGCCATCAAATGTAAAGAAGAGAAAGGCAACCCTATTCCATTTCTTCTAATTCCTTGCCTATTTCTTCTCATTGACCTTCAAATCCACATATCCTTCACATCTGGTTTAAGCACTAAGCCCAGAAGTAAATGAACTACTAAAGATAATACTACCTTCAATTCACTAAAAAATAATCTTCCTAACATCACTTTCTCAGGAACACAAAACTAGCCAATAAGTCTCCTGCTGTCTCTTTTCTAACATGAGAGGAAATATTTCATTAGGGTTTTTGTTTAATAATATCAAAGTACTTTAATCCAAGAGAATCTACTATTAAAACACGAACTATTGGGTTGGCCAAAAAATTTATTTAGTTTTTTCTGTAAGATGAAAGACCTGTTTTTCATTTTCACCAATAACTTTATTGATTTAGATATTTTGAGTATGGTGGCTTTCTCGCATTTGGTAGAACATTGATTGTTTTCAATGAATGTCTCGATTTGATCGCTACTGACTTCAACTAGTCTACCTGACCGTGGCGCATAGACCAGCGATATCTCTCCAGCATAAAACTTCGCAAACCATTGCTGACAGGATTCAATCAGTCTTAGCACCTTCTCTGTACACTGCACTAATCTTTTTTTATATTTCAGTTATATTTTTACTTTTCCTGAAATAATAAAGCATAATACACTAAAAATGTTGCTTATTTTCTTCCATCTTCAATATTAAAATGGCTGCACAAAATTCGCCTATTTTGAAATTTTTTGTTATTTTTATTTTTTTGAAGATTTTTTTATTTACCTTTAGAGAGAGGGGAAGGGAGGGGTAAAGAGAGATATTAATGTGCGAGAGAAACATTGATTGGTTGCCTCTCACATGCCTTCAACTGGAGACCCAGCCCACAATCCAGGCATGTGCCTCAACTGAGAATCAAACCAGCGACCTTCTGGTTCACAAGCCAGCACTCAATGCACTGAGCCACACCACCCAGGGCGATGATAAGTTGTTGTTTTTTTTAAAAAATGTACTTTGACATGACAGCTGTCACAATACAATGTAACAAAACTGTTTCCAATAAAGTTAAAGACAACCAAGCTTACTAGAGCCATCTTACAAAAAAACAAACAAAATTTTTTGCCAACCCAATAATATCACAGTCTACTAGGAGCACTAAAAGATCAGCATCAGCAAGAGGTAGGGGCAAGGAGGGGGGCCATCAAAAGCAACCCTCCACACCAGCAACAAAAAAACTTTATATGTTTAATTTTAAAAGAGCCAATTCAGAAGAGAAACAAAGTCTTTAAAATACCTAGGAGGAAAAAAGATTAAAACAAGCTGATAAAACTTGTGGAAAATGTTGTAACACTCTTGAAAAGAAAACATATGAAAGGACTTAATGCCATGTTCGGTGGAAAGATAAAACATGTTCACAGGTAGGAAACTTAATTTGATAATGGTAGCAATTCTGCCCAAACCTATAAATCCAGTGTTACTTCCAACTAAATTCCAACAAGGTTTTTTTCATGGAACTCAATATGGTATTAAAATTATTCTGAAGAATACCTAAGCCTATATTGATGACTAGGAGAAAGGACTTGGCCTATCAAGCATTAAGACTTTTACTGGCAAAGAGGGACAGACAAATAAACTAACTGGAATAAAAGGGAGGGCCCAGAAACAAACCTAGGCATAGGTGACACCATGATAAACAGGGTCCAGCAAATGTAACACCTGCTTGAATGTGGTTGGTAGTGTAATAATATACGTGTAATAATTTACAGTTTTAATTTGAACATTTCACCTAAAATGTCATATGGTGTGCTTGAGTGTGATATTGTTATGTTGCAGAATTACATGCTTATGATTTTGTAATGAAAGATTGACAAGATTCTGTAAAATCTTTCAATGTATTTTGTAAAATACTTTGATGACAGTTGTGCAACAGACAAATAATCAGTCAACATGAGAACAACAAAAAAAAGATTTCCAAAACAGATGCTTTGGAAAGACAAATTTTAAATTGCTATGTTTAAATACACTGAATGGGAATTTACACTTGGGAAGAGTTTGGGCATAAAGTAGAAATGAAAATAGAAATCCATGCAAAAGTGATCCTTTCAAAATTCAAGTTAAATCATATTACTCTTCTGCTCAAAACTCTTTACACTTTTCTCCTCCAAACAGAATATAAGCCAAAGTCCTTAAAAAAGGCAATGAGGTCCCATATGATTTATCCTGCAGTCACCTCCTCCATTATCTCCAGCCTCATCTGCCATGTCTCACCTTTGCTCACATTATTCCATCCACAAGCACCTTCATGTTATTCCTCAAACATAACAGATTTCTACTGCAGGGCCTTTGCACTAGCTCTACCTTTGCCTAGACCCTCCTCCCCTTCTCAGGCTTCTGCCATGCAGCCGTTAAGTCAACCCTTACAGGATTATAACCCTTTAAGTTCCATGAGCACAAGGATCTTGCTCAACAGGTTCACAACTATATACTCCTGTCTAACATACTAATTGTGGGAGGGAAAGAGAAAAACATGTAATTAAGCCCATATTTATCGCTATACAAACATAAGTCTCATAAGAGCACTTACAAATTTTAAAATACCTATAGAGAAAGCAGACCAGCTGAAAATGTCCATGGAAGCCAATAACTTACATCATACACAGGGTAGAGCAAAATTGGGTTTATAGCTATGAGTACACAAAACATAGTTTCTTCTTTATTAATTATTGTATTATTTTCCATACAAACAACTAGAAACCTTTTGCCTACCCTGTGTGTTTACCTGTATTTTTACATGTTTTCTACAGCAGGATAATTTTTAAAGTATAGAATATAATTTTTAAGTATTGTAGAAGATAATAAAACATGCATTACCTTACCTGAGTGAATGAGTCAACTGAGGATACAGCAGCATTACCTACAGGCGTCTGCTGAGCCAAACTGTCCAATAATTCCACTGAAATTCCAATCTGAGCAACAGATGGCGTTCGGACAATATTCATGGCTCCGAAAGGGTGTTGGCTTCCTTCTCCTGAAAGAAATTAACATGTGCCATATATTTCAAGTTTAACTTGTATCCCGTACAAATAGCTTTGTAAATATGTGAAGAACCTCTGATCTACATGCTCAAAATAGTTTTGCTACATGAAAATTTGTCTTCTCAGATAAATGTGAAAAGCTATTTAGTCTTTTACCATATTAACAGAGTAAGAAAACTAAAATTTTCCATACCAAAAAAACAGCTGTTACCTTTCTAAAACATTAAAATTACTGCAGCTTATTAAAAAACTTATCTACTGAACAAAATAAACAGAAACAAAATAGAAACAGAGGCATGTGTACATGGAACAGACTGACAGCTGTCAGAGAAGAGCGAGGAGGGGGGACTGGAGGAAAGAGGGTGACTGGATTAGCCAAAGAACACATATGCCTGACATGCAGACACACACAGCAGTGTGGTGATGGCCAGAGGGAAGGGAGGGGTGGGGGTTGTATGGAGATCGACAAAGTGGGGAAACGGGGACATCTGTAATAGTGTCAACAGTAAAAATAAAGTTTTAAAAAATGTTAACTTTTAGTAGTGGAGAAAATATTTTGATTAAATTTCTATTAGAAATAAATAGAATGAGAGAAACGAATGAGCATTAAGTAGAAATAAGATTCTCAATGCTAACTCTCAGGGGAGAATATTTTTTAAGAGTTTCAGAATTAGCTTTAAGATTTTCTGATTATTCCACTAAGGATCTTTAAACTACCATTATTACTAATAAACAACATAGTATATTTTACTAAATATCATGGATCATTCCACATTTAACACCTGATGATCTGGAATCAAAATAGGCAATAAACAAATTTGCCACTTATTCACAAAACATATTTGATAACCTTTCCCCTTTATATTTTACCCTTTAAAATATATCAAGTATACATATGATCCTGTAAGTGCCAGCTTTGTTAGTGCATACTTTGTATAATTTCAATATTTTAAAACATAATGAAACTTGTTTTGTGGCCTAATATATGGTCTATATAAGGAAATGTTCCATATGCACTTAAAATGTGTATTCTGCTGTTGCTACGTAGAATGTTCTATTTAAGTCTGTTAGGTCTAGTTAGCTTGTAGTGTTGTTCAAGTCTTCTATTTCCCTGATAATTTTCTATCTACTTGTTCTATTCTTTATTGAAAGTAGGGTATTGAAGTTTCCAACTTTTATTGCTGAACTTTCTTCCTTTAATTGTCAGTTTCTGTTTTATGTATTTTGAGGCTCTGTTGTTATGTGCACACAAGTTTATAATTGTTATATTTCCTCCTATGAACAGACCATTTTACCATTATACAATGCCCTTGTATCTCCCATTAACAATGTTCATCTTAAGTCTATTTAGCCTTATTTTACAACTCCAGCTCCCTTTTGGTTTCTGTTTGTATATACCTTTTTTTTATCCTTTACTTTTAACAATTTGTACACTTGCATCAATAGTTAGATTGTTGTTTATTTATCTGTTCTGCAAATCTCTACCTTTTAATTGTGAAGTTTAATATCATGTTAAACACAAACTTGCTATTATACCATTTCTTTCACTATATATTTTTTGTTGTTTTCTTAGTGTCTGCATTTGGAAATTACAATTAGCATCTTCCTTTATAACAACCTAGTTTGGATTAATGCCAATTTACTTCTAGTAGTATACAAAAATGTTGCTCGTAGATAACTCATGTTCCTTACATTGTTATTGTCACAAATATACCTTTATATATAATATGCCCTTAAACACAGGCTTACAGCTTTTGTCTTATGCAGTTATCTTTTATATGAGGGAAAAAAGGAGAAATTATTACTACAAATGAAATGTACAATACTGATTTTTATAATTACCTATGTAGTTACCTTTACCTGTGTTTTTTCCTACTGTGATTTTGAATTACTGTTTCATACCCTCTCTTTTCAGAATGAAGGACTCCTTTAGCATTTCTTATAGGGATAGGTTTAGCACATGTTTCTGGTTAAGAAATCAGCTATAATCTTAAGGATCCATTTCTGTGATGAGTTGCTTCTCTTGCTGTTGTCATGATGCTCTATTTGTCTTTGATGGTTTGATTGTCTTCACTTGGAGTTTATCCTACTTGGGAGTTCACTGAGCTTGTTAAATACATAGATTAATGATTTTCATCAAATTTATAAAGTTTTAGGGCACTATTTCTTCATTATCCTCTCCACCCCTTCTGTTTTCTCTCCTTCTGGGACTCCCATTGTACATATGCTGGTACACTTTGATGGTATCTCATAGGTCTTTAAAGCTCTGTTCATTTTTCTTTATTTTTTTCTTTCTGCTCTTCAAACGAGACATTTCAATTGGCCTGTCTTCACTGATTCTTTCCTCTGCCTACTCAAATCTGCTATTAAAACAATCTAGTGCCCTGGATGGTGTAGCTCAATGGATTGAGCGTGGGCCTGCGAACCAAAGGATCGCGGTTCGATTCCCAGTCAGGGCAAATGCTGGGGTTGCAGGCCAGTTCCCGGCAGGGGATGCACGAGAGGCAACCACACATTGATGTTTCTCTCCCTCTCTCCTCCCCTTCTCCTCTAAAGATAAATAAAAATAAATAAATAAATAAAAATTTTAAAAAACCACTCTAGTGATTTTTTTTCAGTTCACTTATTATACTTTTCAGCTATATAACTTACATTTAGCTCCTTTTTATAATTTCTCTATATTTTCTATTTGGCAATACCTCATTCTCCCGGTTTCCTTTAGCTCTCTGAGTATATCTGAGACAGTTTACTTAAAGTCTATTATAAAGTCCAATTGTCTATGCTTCCTAGGGGCAGTTTCTTTTCCTTTCTCCTGTGAAATGGCCTTTCTTGCTTCCTGCATACTTTTTGTTGAAAACTGAGTGTCAAATATTATAATATGGCAATTCTAGCGATCATTTTCCCTTCTTCAGGATTTATCATTACTGTTTGTTGTAGTTGTTTCTTTGTTTAATGACTCTTCCAAATACTGTAGTTTGTGTTTTTTGATATGTGTGACCACTGAAGTCTCTATCAGCTTAGTGGTCAGGTAGTGACTGGAAAGAGATTTCCTTAAAAGCCTGGAACCAAAAACTTCTCCTAGTCTTTGAAGATGGGCTCCACATGTTGGAACATGCCTTCAACTCTCAAAGACAGGCAGTTCACAATTCTGCCTTTGCCTTCACTTCCTGCTTATGCTGAACCTCAAGGTCAGCCAGAGGTGAGATCCCAGGACTTTCTCAATTCTTTCCCAAGCACATGCACAGTCCTGGTCAAATGTGTAGCCTTTTAGATTCCCAGGTTGGAGAATTTCAAAACCCTTATTCCCTTTCCTCCCAAGCTTTTGGTTAGTGTATTTTTTTTGCCTCAACAGCTGTCCCTTCCTCATGCAGCAATGACTTAGTATATCTGCTTGTAAATATTTTTGACAAACACTCCCAGCATAGTCACTTTAGCACAGAAAGAATTTCAAGTTAGGTGAGATACAGGTAAGTCTTTTGTGTAAGTCTTCCAGGGAGTCACCAGACAGATCACATCAAATTAATAACAGTTCACTGTGGATGAGGTCCATTCTGCTCCCTCTATACTAGTATCAGTACCAAGAACATGGGCTGTTATTTACAAGGGTACCACTAAGCTGAAGAGCAGGGGATGGGACCAGAGTAAATTAAAATGCCATGAAGGTCACTGTTCTAACCAAGAGTCTGTGATTTTTCTGGACTAAATGTTCCCTTGGATTCTATAATCTTTTGGTTAGTTTCCGGAGTCCTCAAAAAAAAAAAGATTCTGAGATTTTGACCACTTTTTGTTGCTGTTGTTGCTTTTATAGAGGGATGGACTGATGGTGTTCCTTATTCCATCAATTGTCTTAAGTCCAGAATTATGCTAAGTTCAGAAAATACAAGACTTCCAGACAAGATGGAGGCGTAGGTGGATACACTGTGCCTCCTCTCACAACCAAGATTAAGGACAACAAAAATATAGGGGAAAAAAAGCCAACCAGAACAGATAGAAAATTGAATCGTACGTAAGTCCAACAATGATTCACCCAGACCGGTAAGAGGGGTAGAGTCGGCAGCCAGCAGAGAAGGGGTTGCAACACAAAAAAGCAGTGGCTAGTGGTCCCTAGCCCACAAGCGGTGGTTGGCATACCCCAGGCACACAGGCGGCCTTTACCAAGAGCGGGAAAGCAACGAGCAGACCAAGTGAGGCGCAAAAGGTAGCTGACCGCGGTCATACATTGCGTGCAGATAAACCAGGCAAAAACAGGCAGCAAGACAGACTGCAGAACACAGGGCCCCAGCGCCGGGAAATAAAGCCTAAAAGCACTGATTGAAAACACTTATGGGGGTGGAGTTGCCGGGACAGACTCCCAGCCTCACAGGAGAGTTCTTTAGAGAGACCCACAGGGTCCTAGAATGTACACAAGCCCACCCACATGGAAATCAGCACCTGAAGGACCCAATTTCCTTGGGGAAAGCGGCGGAAGGGACTGGAATCCAAGAGAGGGGAGCAAGCGCCATTGTTCCTTCTTGGACCCTGCCCCCACATCCAGCATGACAACCAAGCGACTGGGTTGCCCCACCCTGGTGAATGCCTAAGGCTCCGCCCCTCATACATCACAGGCACAACCAGACCAAAACAAACAAACAAACAAAAAAAAAACCATGGATGGCTCAAATGGGAGAACAGATCGGGTCCCCAGAGCTAATTCATCTAAGCAACCAAGAGGTAGCCAACCTATCAGATGCACAGTTCAAAGCACTGGTGATTAGGAAACTCACAGAACTGGTTGATTTTGGTTGCAAATTAGATGAACAAATGGAGGCTACAATAAGTGAAATGAAGGGAAACGTGCAGGGAACCAATAGTGATGGTAGGAAAACTAGGACTCAAATCAATGGAGTGGACCAGAAGGAAGAAAGAAACAACCAAACAGAAAAGAAGGAAGAAACAAGAATTCAAAAAAATGAGGAGAGGCTTAGGAACCTCCAGGACATCTTTAAATGTCCCAACATCCGAATTATAGGGGTACCAGAAGGGGAAGAGGAAGAGCAACAAGTGGAAAACTTATTTGAACAAATAATAAAGGAGAATTCCCCAATCTGGCAAAGGAAATAGACTTCCAGGAAGTCCAGGAAGCTCAGAGAGTCCCAAAGAAGGTGGACCCAAGGAGGAACACACCAAGGCACATCGTAATTACATCAGCCAAGATTAAAATGAAGGAGAGAATTCTAGAAGCAGCAAGAGAAAAGGAGACAGTCACCTACAAAGGAATTCCCATCAGACTGTCAGCTGATTTCTCAAAAGAGACCTTACAAGCAAGAAGGGGCTGGAAAGAAGTATTCCAAGTCATGAAAGTCAAGGACCTACATCATCCAAGATTGCTCTATCCAGCAAAGCTGTCATTTAGAATGGAAGGGAAGATAAAGTGCTTCTCAGATAAGGTCACGTTAAAGGAGTTCATCATCACCAAGCTCTTATTATATGAAATGTTAAAGGGACTTACCTAAGAAAAAGAAGATTAAAAATATGACAGTAAAAAGACAGCAAACTCACAGTTATTAACAACCACACCTAAAACAAAAGCAAACTAAGCAAACAGCTAGAACAGGAACAGAAACACAGAAATGGAGATCGCATGGAGGGTTTGCAACAGGAGAGTGGGAGGAGAGAGGGGGAAAAGGTACAGAGAATAAGTAGCATAGACGGTGGGGAGAAAATAGACGGGGGGAGGGCAAGAATAGTGTGGGGAAAAGTAGAAGCTGAACAACTTATGACACATGGACATGAACTAAAAGGGGGAATGTGGGTGGGAGGGGGTGTGCGGAGTGGAGGGGAATGATTGGGGAGAAATGGGACAACTGTAATAGCATAATCAATAAAATATAATTTAAAAAAAAACCACTGCTATTTGTCTGCATTACAGACTCCAATGATCTCAATCAAGCAGAAGTAGTTAAATACAACCTTTTATTGTCTTACTTATAACTATACAAGGAGTCATCTGCCCAGAGAGCCTTGTCATCCCCAACCTCCATTTTTTTTTATCACACACAAGCTCTTGTTAAATGAGTAAGGCTCCTAAGTAAACTGAGTAAGACCCATTGTAAAAGATGGGACTAAGTAAATATTCTGACTTTTTCAGTTTAAAGCTCTTTGGGACTAAGGCAATTTAAGAAAAAACAAATAACTCAAAAGTCTTCAGCAATCTTTATATTGTCAAGAGATCCACTGTGCAATTATATCATTCCTTTAGTGAATCTTATTCTCAAAATAGGCTTGATACAGTAGTTGATACCCTTCAAGTGCAAAGGTTCCTATTTGCAAATCATAAAATAAAATACTGGGAAGGAACCCTGGAACATAATATACAAATTTACATGTTTAATTTTGGATCTGAATTCATGACAGCCAGAGTTAAAAAAAAAAAAAAAATACACCTATGATCAGATGATCAGTTACACTGAGTAGTATTGTCAAAAAATTTAAAGAAAACTAAAACAACTGAGAAAGTAAAACATGTGAAAGTAAAACACATTATATTTTATGTAATGTGTCAGAAATAACACATTACATAAAATTCTTCATAACATTCTAATAATAAAAGCAGCAGCAAAATTTTTAAGGCTATTCTCAAAGTGTCCTTCCTCAGACAGTCAAGAGCCTAATACAAGACACAACTCAGAGAAAGGAAACCTGCAGGAAACTAGTCCTTTACTGCTGGTAACAACAAGAAAAAGCAGCCATGATCATTTACTATCTGAGTGTAAAGGGGGGACTCCTTTAACTATATATACTTTTCCCAAAGAACAACACAAAATTTAAATACAAAATAAACAAATAAACAAAACCATGAAGCTAACAGCCAAGACACTTGGGTTATATTTCTGTCTTGACACCAGCTGGCCTTTATATTGCGTGTTTTCTCATCTGTGAAATGAGGCAGTTTGAAGTAGATGATCTCAAAACATCCTACCCCAGTTTTGGTGACTTAAAATTACCCCAGTCTACTCAAATATTTACCTATCCCATTAAACAAACATTTTCTAGAATAAAAGTGAAAGCAACAAATATTAAACTCTTCATAAGAGCCACATATTAACTAATTGCTGGGGAAAACACTCCAATACAACACAATCCATCCCCAAGAATGCTGGGTTTCAATTTTAAAAATGAGTGTTTAAGTGTGTGAGGTGGGGGCAAGACCTATAATTCTTACTAACATTCAGTAATAAATTAGTATGATGCATCAATATACACATACACACACATATTTTAATAAAAGAAAGTTCAGTAGAGTAAAAAATAACTTATCAGAATTTTTAATAAGCGAACCCAAATATCCATTCCACATTTCCCTAGCATCCAAGTTATATATAGCCAAAATGAGCCAAGTTCTCTGAAAACAACTGTTCAGCAACTGTCATGGCTAAATGTAGAATACATCCATCTGAAAAATCTGACTCCTGATTTTAAACACATCTCTAAAATAGATTGTAGCTTATCATTACTTCTGGTTCTTTTTCTAGCAATTGCAGTATCAATATGCAATATCTGAAACCCTGAAATTTTGATACATTTTTTTTCCTTTTCTTAGTGTTCTTTAAACTTTTTTCAATTGTATTTTTCCTATTACCATTTGTCCCCCTTATATACTTTCACTTCCACTCCCTCCCCACCCCGCAATTACCACACTATTGTCCATGTCCATGAGTCCTTTTTCTTTTTTGCTTGATCCCTCCACCCCCTAACCATCCCCTCACCCAGAGTTGTCAATTGCTCTCAATGAGTTTTTCTCTATTTTGCTTGTTCAGTTTGTTCATTAGATTCCACATATAAGTGAAACCATATGGTATTTGTCTTTCTCTGACTGGCTTACTTCACTTAGCATAATGTTCTCCAGGTCAATCCATGCTGTCGTAAAGGGTTAAGTTGTCTTCTTTTTTACAGCCAAGTTGTATTCCATAGTGTAAATGTAACCAAACTTTTAAGGGATTTGTGAATGAAAGGATGGCCATCTTCTTTGACCCATAATTTTCAAAACATTGTCACTTTTAGAATTATAAACATTATTTAGAATCATCCAATTAATTTTTTTTTATTTATACACCTACTGCTGTCATATAAATACCAACTTTCATCAATATCCACTTATACACTGTATCCAGTCAATTTCAGAGCGCAAACTTAAAAGAATACATCCTTCTACCACATGTCCAAGATTTTGTCACAAAACATTGATGATTACTTCCTTCATGTTGAATGATGAAATAGGTAAGAATACCATTTTCTTTTGGTCCTTAGAAATATACTGCTCAATCATCATCTTCTTCTTCTTTTTTTTTTTAGTTTGTGAAAATTCTAAGAGATCATCACCTGGAGATCCACAATCTGAGATTTTGCTTCTCTATGGGCAACTAGGTCATCATTAGAGCCTGGAAAGCTGCTATTCTCCTCTTTGTATTTATTTTCTGATTCATGTAATGACTGTGAAACGTGTTCTTCTGTCAATTTTCTTTTCTGAGCCATTATAAACAAAATATAAAAAATTTTGAATTCCCAATTCTGTTCAATAAAGTAAAAAGCAATTTTTTTAAGATAGTGTCTCCAATTTCCTTTTATATTTCTTGAAAGATGATATAACCCTTTGGACAACACAATATGAAAACTATGGGAAAATGCAATGGCAAACTCTGGTACACAGGCTACATCTGACCCATGAACTATTTTTGTACAATACCAGCATTAATTGATTATGTTCTATATGCTGAGAGCTAAGAATAAGAAAAGTTTTTATATTTTTAAAGGGTTGTTTAAAGAAGAACATGACACAGAGACCATATGTGGACCACACAGCCAAAAATATTTAGTCTTACCCTTTACAAAAATGTTAGACAACTTCTGCCCTAAGTAATTCACCATCCATCCTATTTCTTATTATTTCAACCTTTTTTCTTCATAGTTGAGAATAATTGATGAGTAATGATAAAATAATTCCTTGGATGAAAGAGCAAAACATAGGAAAAATAAGATCGCTCATAGCCCCAAATGCACCTTAGGATTATAAATAAAATTGTCCATTGGACCCATATAGTAATTGGTAAGGTAAAATGAGTTTTTAAAATATGTAAGTACCTATTATATTGTACTTATATAAAAATATAGCTATAAAATAGATAGGATGGTTAAGAACAGTATGGGAAATGGAGAAGCCAAAGAACTTATATGTAGAAGTCATGAGCATGAACTAAGGTAGGGGAATGATGGTGGGAGGGGTGGTGTAGGGCAGAGGAGAATAAAGGGGGGAAATAGGACAACTGTAATAGCATAATCAATAAAATATATCAAAAAAATAAAATAAATATATAAAGTAAATGTTCTCTTTGTTCTTTGGAAGACCTCCACAAAAGAATAAAACTCATGAATATCAATCTTTCTAAGAGTTTTAAGTGCCCCATAAAAAGGAACTAAAAAGCAAGTCCACTCATT
This sequence comes from Anoura caudifer, assembly GCA_004027475.1. Lineage (NCBI taxonomy): Eukaryota > Metazoa > Chordata > Mammalia > Chiroptera > Phyllostomidae > Anoura > Anoura caudifer. The sequence continues at coordinate 67,463 of PVKU01007205.1, forward strand.
AAGATATTGTAGGTATACATTGCAGGAAAGAGAGGAAGGCTAATAAAAAGTTATGCCAAAAATAAGTCACTCACTCTGAAGAGGCACTTGAATATACATATACTAAATAGCTATATAAAAACAGCTTAATTATGTCTGCTTAAAAGCATTCTTAGTATTGAATATATTATAAATATTTAGAAATTACATATGCAGGATAGAGCAAAAGTGAATTTATGGCTATTCATATAGAAAATAATACAATAATTAATAAATAATAATACAAGAATAAAATGTTTCACATACTCACAACCATAAACCTTTTGCCTCACACTATATTTCTAAAACCTCTTTCTTTACTTCCATTGATAGCCTGACAAGCCCGAAACTACACATATCAAATTCTAAGAGCTATGTGACTCTCAAAGGTTTATCAACAATATTTAAAATCACATAAAATGATTTACTTGACATTGTAATATGTCTAGAATTTGGATGTCTGAAATGCATTTACACAAGCCATATTTTTCTAAGTATCTAAAGTCCATCACTGTGTCCTATATACTCTGAAGAACATAAAATACACAAACACAAACACTTCCTATCATCAAGGAATTTACACTCTAATAGGACAGTAACAGTCAGTGAACCTTCCTGCAGAGGTTTCATTATCAGGGTGATTTTTAAGATCCCTCCTAAGCTATCTCCTATAATTTTGTAAAAACATAATTACTATGAGTACCAACTATTTACGAGGAACTATTCTACGTATGCATTCATTATCTCTAATGCTCACAGAAACACTTGCACTGTATGTACATTTTGCCTAAATTCTTCTCTAAGGTACAAATAACTCAGTCAAGACTACCCAGCTAGTAACAAGTATCACCCAGATTCAAAAGAGGTCTGCCAAGCCCCAAAATTGATGCTCATTATAGTTCATTATCCTGCCTGTTTATACCAAATTCTATGGTACAAACTCTTAATTGATTGTAATTCATTACTTACTTCACAATAAATCATTCAAGAAAGCAAGTCAAGAAATGTCAGGAAGTAAAAGGTTCCCATTCTGGCTCCGCTTCATATCAATGAAGTAATAGTAATACCTTGAGCTTTGTTTTGTCCTTTCTAATCCCCTTAACAAGCTCAACCCATTTATGAAATGAAAACTCGAATAAATTTAAAAGTATTGGGTTGGCCTCAAAAGTCCATTTACTTTTCCCGTAAAATAAAAGACACTTTTTTCACCAATAACTTTATTAATTTGGATTATTTCCAGTATGTTGGCTATCTCCAATACGTTGACTGTTCTCAGTTAATGTCTTGATTTCATCGCTATTAACTTCAACTGGTCTACCTCACCATGTAGCATCGTCCAGCAATCTCCAGCATGAAACTTCACAAACTACTTTTGACACATTCAATCAGTCAGAGCACCTTCTCCATACACTGCACAAATCATTTTTTGAGTTTCAGTTGTGTTTTTGCCTTTCTTGAAAAAATAAAGCATAGTATGCCAAAAATGTTGCTTTCTTCCAAATTCAATATTAAAATGGCTACACAAAAATTCACCAATTTTTTGTTTTTTCAAAAGATTTTACTTAACTTATTTATTTTTAGAAAGAGGGGAAGGGTGGAGAAAGAGAGGAAGAGAAACATCAATGTGTGGTTGCCTCTCATGTGCCCCCCCAGTAAAGACCTGGCCCACAACCCAGGCACGTGCCCTGACTGGGAATCGAACCAGAGGGCCTTTGGTTTTTAGTCCAGCACTCAATCCACTGAGCCACACCAGCCAGGGCCGATAAGTTTTTTTTGTAATGCATGCTGATATGACAGCTGTCACAACACAATCTAACAAAATTGTTTCCAATGAAGTTAAAGACAACTAAGCGCTACTAGAGCCATCTTACAGAAAAAAACAAACGAACTTTTTGGCCAACCCAGTATCTCCCTGGCAACTAAGTAAAATGAAACAAAAGGAACCATATATTCATATGTAGAGAAAGCTAAAGCAGTACATTAAAATATGGCAGCAAGTCCAAAAAGAAGAGAATTATAAAAAAGAAATTCAAACAATGATTTAAAAGAAACTTTAATTTTAACATTCCTTAAAAATTCCTCTTTGTTGCTAAGCTAGCTTTTTTCATCAGTATCATGAAATACAAAGAAAGACTGGGCAATGTGGCAGACTGAAGACTAAAGAAATATGACAATTAAATGCATAATTCTGACTGGATCCTAGATGAAAGGAGAGGGGGAATTGTTATAAAAGGCATTACTGGAAAAACTGGCAAAAAACTTTAATGCACATTGTATATTACACAGAATATTGTATTAAATTTACTGAATATGATAATTACACTGTCATTGTATAACAGAATACACTTGTTCTAAGAAATACATACAAATGTATTTAAAAGTAAAGGGGCATGATGTCTATAAGTAATTCTCAAGTTTCAGGGAGAAAAAAACACACACACACAACTCCAAAGACTAAATAATGTAGAAAAACTACTGAATGTGGGAGAACAATGTAAGAAATTCTTTATAATATTACCATTTTTCTCTAATTATAAAAATTATTTCAAAATAAAGTTGCTTTAAATTCCTAATGCAAAAAATAATAATAATTTTAAATAGCAGAACTGATTCTTTAGAATTTCATTCCAATCAAAACTTCACAGTAGGTTGGCCAAAAAAAAAAAATAATGTAAAACCCTACCATAAGATGCCTCATTTACTCTGCAGGCCTGAACCATAAAATACTAACTGGTCTTTTCTCAGAACAAGAATATTCTACAAAGCTCTGCCACATTCATTACATTGTGGACATGAATATATATCATCCCTCTTCTTTAGACATAGGTAATTTGATCAACTATTTCTTATTCTTAAGTATAATCACATATTAAAGTGCTATACATACAATAAAAAATATCTGTTAAGTTCCACATAAGCATTTTTATTTTATCTGACCTAATGTCCTACTCCCCCACCTGCTCTTCCAATCTTGGCCTCTTCTGTTTCCCATCTCCACATAATTCTCCATTGCAGATGTTACTGGAATTCTCCCTGACTGAGGCACTGAGCCATTTCCTCATTGGCTTTTGAAACACTTTACAATTATTTAACCTACAGAGAAAAGGAAGGTTTTAAATTGAACTTTGTGTATATGAAAAAATGTGTTGTGTGGCTTTAACAAACTCTTTGAATAGTATATGAACTCTACAAATATTTACCTTTGACACACATATGCATATAAATGTATATAATATAAATTCAGTTACATATTTTTTTGGGAAGAAACTGCTCCCATCTTCCAATTTCAGAATCAAAATTTCAAACCTTAATTTAAAAGATATTGTACTCATGTTCCTTATACACCATGAACCGAAATTTCTTGAAGTTAACATTACATAACATGTCATAATTCATAGGTGTTACAGGCTTTATCAGATGTTTAAGTGATTATAAGTAAACACCAGCACTTGGTATTCTCATGCATCTTACAGTTTATTGATATTACTAAGAACAGACACCACTTTCAGAAGTTGTGAAAGACACTGCAAGAAAAATTTCAAAAAGTACTGCAAAATCTGACAATACTAATAACATAGAACTAGAAATACTTAAGTGTTTGTGATAAACAGACTTCTAGTTCTAATTAGATAACTCTGTGTTAATGAGATGGACAAACATCAAAAAATATCTCCCAAAGAACATCACTGAGACGATTAAAAACGCAATCTATTGAGAAAATTCCCAGTAAAACCTGAAGCTGATTATAAACTGCTTCTTCAGACCAAATAAAGTCAAAGCAAAGGTAAATAAACAATCCTGGCCTCTGTGCTTTTGGCTTCCTATTGTCCATATCTAACTCTTTCACATTCTATTAAGAGTTACATTGTTTAACACTGGCATGAAGATAATGAGAACGGAGAAAAGTATCTTTAATCCAAAATAAATGACCAAGACGTGATTTTTGCCCTAAGGTTTTTGTCATTATATTCAGAATTTCACTAAGGAGATTGGCAAAGCAAGAAAAACTGAAGATGAAGCCCTATAAAAATGACCAAGTCCAGAGTCATAATTGCAAACATAGATGTTCCTTAATATTAATTCACATACATTGTGGAAAGTTAACAATGTAGCATAATCTACCATAATCCCCAGAGGAACCACTAAAAAGCTAATGCAAAGGTAGATAACTAAAAATCTAACAGAAGAAATAACAATTTAAAACTAATCCAAAAGAAGACACCCAAAAAAGTAAAAAGAGAACTTTCAAAAAGGTAATTTTAAAATTACCATATTGATAACATCAAATATTTATGTAAAAAGCACTTCATTTAAAAGGCAGACACCGGAAGAAGAGGTTAAAAAAAAAAGAGTCAGCACTTAACTACATATTGTGGCCACTAATCATAAGAATGCTGGAAAAGCTATATAAAAATTAGACAAAGCAGACTTCAAGTCAGGAGCATTACCAGAATAAAAGGCATTTCATATTGATGAAAAGGCCAATTTATCAATCTTGCCCACTCATATAATAGGAGTAGAGAAAAATTGCTATGTCTTTTATTATTTGTATTCAGCATGATGCTTGAAGAAGGCCAAGATAATTCAATAAAAAGAAATAAAAGAGCCCTCATTGGTGTGGCTCAGTGGGTTGGGTGTCATCCTGCAAACTGAAAGGTCACAGGTTTGATCCCAGACCAGGGAACACACATCTGAGTTGCAGGCCGGCTCCTCAGTTGGGGGCACCCAAGGCAACCTAATGATGCTTCTCTCACACATTGATGTTTCTCTTTCTTTCTACCTTCCTCCCCCCTCTCTAAAAATAGACAAAATTTTTATAAAAAATGGAATAAAAGGCATAAAAATTTGAAGAAAAGAAGTCAAGTCTTTTCCACACACATTATGATTATAGAAAATCCTAAAAAGTTACTAGAACAAGGGAGTTTAGCAAGATATTCTACATACAGAAGAGTAAGTTTACAGTTGTTCTTATGGAAAAAACACAATAAATAATAATACAAGAATAAACAATGCATTTCATGTACTAACAACTATAAACCTACTTTTTCCCACCTGTCATTACCTTTTCTTCATCCTTCAGGATACAGTCAATAATACAAAAACTAACTGTTCAACAACACCAAATGCTGGCAAGTATGTGGAGCAACAGGAACTCTCACACATTGCTGGCAGAAACGCAAAATGGTACAGCCACTCTGGCAGTTTCTTAGAAAACTAAACATACCCTTACCATATGATCCAGCAATTGTACTACGTGGTATTTACCCAGAGGAGTTGAAAAACATCTGTACACGCAAAAACCTTCACATGGATCTTTAGGGCAGCCTTATTTATAATCATCAAAAATTGAAAGCAACAAAGATCTCCCTTGGTATGTGCATGGATAAACTGGTATATCCAGACATTAGAATATTATTAAACAGTAAAATGAAATGAGTTATCAAGCTATGAAAAGACATGGAAAAACCTTAAATGCATTTGACTAAGTGAAAATAGCCAATCTGAAAAGCCTTCATATTGCATGATGCCAACTATATGACATTCAGGAAACAGCAAAACTATGGAGTCAAAACAAAAAAATCAGTGGTTGCTGGGAGTAAGGATAGGGTGAGGCAGTGAACAGGAAGAGCACAGAGGGCTGTCAGGGCAATGATAATACTCTATGATACTAGAATTATGCACACATAATACATTTGTCCAAACCCACAGAATCTACAAGAGCAAGACTGAACCTTAACGTGGACTATGGGTAATTGCAATGTGTCAATGCAGATTCATTCACTCTTGGCAAAAATACATACCACTCCGATAAATGATGTTGATAATAAAAGAGGCTATGCATATGTGGGAACAGGGGTATAAAGGAAATCTATGTGCCTTTCTCTCAATTGTGTTTGTAAACCTAAAACTGCTCTAAGAAGAAGTAAAGTCTAAAAGAAATCAATTCAGACTCCTGGCCAAGATGGAGGTGTAGGTAGATAAACTTTGCCTCCTTGCACAACCGAAAGGACAATAAATTTAAAACAAAAAATAAACAGAACTGCCAGAAAACTGAACTGTATGGAAGTCTAAAAACCAAGGAGTTAAAGAAACATTTATCCAGACTGGTAGGAGGGGTGGAGAAAGGCAGCCTGCAGAGAGGACTCTGGGGAAGGAGGTGGATGGCAAACCGGGTAGTCCCACATTTGCATGTAAATAAACTGAGAGGAACAACTGGGGAGTGAGACAGACCATGCAACCCAGGGTTCCAGTGCAGAAATAAAGCCTCAAAACCTCTAACTGTAAAAACCTAAGGGGGTTGACATGGTGGGAGAAACTTCTAGCCTCACAGGAGAGTTCACTGAAGAGAACAACAGGGCTCTACAATGTACACAAACCCACCAACCCTAGGAATCAGCACCAGAAGGGCCCAATTTGCTTGTGGGTAGCACAGAAAGTGACTGAAAGGCAGCCAAGAGCCAATAAAGCAGCACTGTTCCCTCTCAGACCCCTCCCCGACATACACCACCACAACACAGCGATGTGGGATGTGTCACCTTGGCAATTACCTAAAGCTCCACCCCTTACTATATAACAGGTATGCTGGGACAAAAAAATATGGCCCAAATGAAAGAAAAGATCAAAACTCCAAAAAACAGAACTAAGCAATGAAGAGAAAGGCAACCTATCAGATGTACCATTCAAAGCACTGGTAATCAGGATGTTCACAGAAATGGTTTAGTATTATGTCAAAATAGAGGAAATAGTGAGGGCTATGAAAAAGTGAATTAAAGGAAAATATACAGGAAACCAACAGTGATAGGAAGGAAACAGGGACTCAAATCAATGGTTTGGAGCAGAAGGAAGAAATAAACATTCAACTGGAACAGAATGAAGAAACAAGAATTCAAAAAAATGAGGAGAGGCTTAGGCACCTCCAAGACATCTTTAAACATTCCACCGTCTGAATTACAGGGGTACCAGAAGGGGAAGAAGAAGAGCAACAAGTGGAAAACTTATTTGAACCAATAATAAAGGAGAACTTCCCCAATCTGGCAAAGGAAATAGTCTTCCAGGAAGTCCAGGAAGCTCAGAGTCCCAAAGAAGTTGGACCCAAGGAGGAACACACCAAGGCACATCATAATTACATTAGCCAAGATTCAAATGAAGGAGAGAATTCTAGAAGCAGCAAGAGATAAAGAGACAGTTACCTACAAAGGAGTTCCCATCAGACTGTCAGTTAATTTCTCAAAAGAGACCTTGCAGGCAAGAAGGGGTGGAAAGAAGTATTCCAAGTCATGAAAGTCAAGGACCTACATCCAAGATTGCTCTATCCAGCAAAGCTTTCATTTAGAATGGAAGGGAGGATAAAGTGCTTCTCAGATAAGGTCAAGTTAAAGGATTTCATCATCACCATGCCCTTATTATATGAAATGTTAAAGGGACTTATCTAAGAAAAAGATAAAAAACATGTATAGTAAAATGACAGCAAACTCACAATTATTAACAACCACATGCAAAACAAAAACAAAAGCAAACTAAGCAAACAATAGAACAGGAGCAGAAACACAGAAATGGAGATCACATGGAGGGTTAGCAACAGAGGAGTGGGAGGAGGAGAGAGGGGGGAAGGTACAGAGAATAAGTAGCATAGATGGTGGGTAGAAAATAGACAGGGGGAAGTTAAGAATAGTATGGGAAATGTAGAAGCTAAAGAACTTATGACACATGGACAAGAACTAAAGGAGGGGGTGTGCAGGGTGGGGGGTGTGCAGGGTGGTGAAGGGGGAAAATGGGACAACTGTAATAGCATAATCAGTAAAGTATATTTTTAGAAATAACTTGTTTTGAGAATATGTATAGAACTCTCAATACTCAATAATAAGAACACAATCCAATTTTAATAAAAACAGGCAAAAGATTTGAACAGATACTACATCAAGGAAGCTATGGAGAGAGCAAATAAGCATACGGTAAAAAAGCTCAATATCATTAATCATTAGGGAAATGCAAATTTAAAACATAATGGGATTCTACTACACACCTAGTTGAACACCTAAAGTTAACAAACCAAGTGTTGGCAAAGACAAAGAGGAACTTAAAACACACACACTGGCTGGTTAAAATGTAAAATCAAACAACCATGCTACAAAATAGTTTGGCAGTTTCTTAAATTATACATGAAAGTACTGTATGATCCAGCCACTGCCCTCCTAGGTATTTACCCAAGAGAAATGAAAGCATATGTCCATACAAAAATCTGAGCACAAATGTTTCTAGCAGCTTTGTTTTATGAGCCAAAACTCTAAACAAACTAAATGTCCATTAACAGGTAAATGGATAAACAGGTTGTAATAGATCCAACAATAGAATACTACCCAACAATAAAAAGGAGTGAATTACTGATACATAATACAACATGACTCTAATAATTATGCTGAGTGAAAGAAGCCAGATAAAAAAAGAATACATACTGTATTTTATTTATATAACACTCTAGAAAATGCTAAGTATTTTATAATGACAGAAAGTAGATCAATAGTTGCTCAGGGTGAAGGCAGAGACAGGAGAAGGAATTACAAAGGAGCCCTAGGAAACATTCAGGAGACACAGACATATTTATCTCTCTTGATTGTGGTGATGGTTTTCCAGGTATATATATATATCAAAATTTTCAAACTCTACACATTTTAAATGTGTGCAATTTTTCAATTATAATTCAAAAAAGCTGTTAAACTGTTAAAAAACAAAGTTAATTTTCTCTGTTCTTTGGAAGATTTCTTTAGAAAAGATAAGTCATAAAATATCAGTATCTGCCTACAAAAGAAAATGAAAAGTGCAAATTAGGTCCAGTGGATCCTGATGGTATATCAATGGTAAGAATACCTCAATATAAATAAATACACATAGATATCCACAATTTCATAATTTTTTAAAAAAATATTCATTACTTCTGAAGGTCAGAGATCAACTCACTTGTTTGAACACTGGTATAAAAAGAGAAAGAATCATGCATTTATCCCACTTTCCTTAGTAACTCTTCCCCTGCGTAATCAAATAGTAGACATACAAGTCTCTTTACAGCTAGTAAATAAAATGAATAACATTAGAATGTGATCATTTTGAACCCCTACTGAATTAATGAACATAGGTATTACACATAAATGGCTAATTTGACAAAGAGAGAGAAATAGATGCACTTCCTGATTAAAACATACACTACTACATATAATAACCTTTCCAAAAAGTTTTTAAATCAAAATAAAATCTGGTCAAACCTTTAAATGCAACTAATTTACTGAAAAGAGAAATCAGAGAATATATTATATCTTTTTTTATAAACAATACTGAGAGAGCTATCAACCAACTGCAATGCAAGGACCTTACAGATGCTAACTGAAAGTACTGAAAATTTAAAATATATAAAAATAAAACCTCTGAGACCACTGGAAATCTAAACACTGATTCCTTAATCAATATTAAGGAATTATTGTTTGCTTTTAGGTATGATAACAGTATTGCATTTGTTTTTTAAAAAGACCTGCTCTTTTATAAACACAAAGATATATTTACAGATTACATGTTGTAATTCTGGAATCTCCTTCTAAATAACATACGAAGGAAGAAGTGTGTGAGAATATGAATGAAATAACATTATCCATGAGTATGACATTTATGAAGCTGGATGATGAAAGATGGGTATAATATTCCATTTCATCTGCTTTTACATATGCTAGAATTTTCTATAGTAAAAAGTTTTTAAAAATAAGATACTTTGTTAAATTTACTTTGTAACTTCTTTATAGAAACAGATGTAAAAAGCCAAAATAAATAAAATTGGCTTAGGCCAAATTTCCTCTCACATTGCCTTGTCTTTTTTTTTTTTTTAAGATTTTATTTATTTATTTTAGAGAGGGGAAGGGAGGGAGGAAGAGAGGGAAAGAAACATCAATGTGTGGTTGCCTCTCAAGTGCCCCCTACCACAGACCTGACCCACACCCCAGGCATATGCCCTAGACTGGGAATCACACCAGCAGCCCTTGATTCACAGACCATCACTCAATCCACTAAGCCACAGCAGCTAGGGGTGCTTTTGTCCTTTTTGATATGAAGGTTATATTAGCTTCAGAATACAAACTGAGTAACTTTGCCTCTTTTCCTATTTTCTGACAGTTCATAAATGATAAGAACAATTTGTTTCATAAAGGTTTACTTGAACTTTATAAATAGTTTGGGCCTGATAGCTGCTTGTGGAAAGGAGAGGTATATTTTCAATTACTGATTTTAACTTTATTGATATCACCCTATTCAGGATTTTAATTTATTGGGTTTGTTTTGTTTTTTGTTTTTTGTTTTTGTTTTTTTTTTTTTTTAAGAAGGAAAGGTGGAATGTGTTCAGGACTTTATTTTTTTATTTTATTTTTTAAATATAGTTTATTGATTATGCTATTACAATTGTCCCATTTCCCTTCATTCCCCTCCACCTTGCACACCCCCTCCCACCCACATTCTCCACTTTACTTCATGTCCATGTGTCATAAGTTCTTTAGCTTCTACATTTCCCATACTATTTTTAACATCCCCATCTATTTTCTACCGTTTATGCTACTTATTCTCTGTACCTTTTCCCCCTCTCTCCTCCTCCCACTCCCCTGTTGCTAACCCTCCATGTGATCTCCATTTCTGTGGTTCTGCTCCTGTTCTATCGTTTGCTTAGTTTGCTTTTGTTTTAGGTGTGGTTGTTAATAATTGTGAGTTTGCTGTCTTTTTACTGTTCATATTTTTTATCTTCTTTTTCTTAGATAAGTCCCTTTAACATCTCATATAATAAGGGCATGGTGATGATGAACTCCTTTAACTTGACCTTATCTGAGAAGCATTTTATCTTCCCTTCCATTCTAAATGAAAGCTTTGCTGGATAGAGCCATCTTAGATGTAGGTCCTTGCCTTTCATAACTTGAAATACTTCTTTCTAGCCCCTTCTTGCCTGCAAGGTCTCTTTTGAGAAATTAGCTGACAGTCTGATGGGATCTCCTTCGTAAGTTGACTGTCCTCTTATCTTAGTTATTTCTAGAATTCTCTCCTTCACTTTAATCTTGGCTAACATAATTATGATGTGCCTTGGTGTGTTCCTCCTTGGGTCCAACCTCTTTGGGACTCTGAGCTTCCTGGACTTCCTGGAAGTCTATTTCCTTTGCCAGATTGGGGAAGTTCTCCTTTATTATTGGTTCAAATTTTCCACTTGTTGCTCTTCCTCTTCCCCTTCTGGTACTCCTATAATTCCCATGTTGGGACATTTAAAGATGTCCTGGAGGTTCCTAAGCCTCTCCTCATTTTTTTGAATTCTTGTTTCTTCATTCTTTTCTGTTTGCTTCTTTCTTTCTTCCTTCTGGTCCACACCGTTGATTTAAGTCCCAGTTTCCTTCCCATCACTATTGGTTCCGTGTATTTTCCTTCATTTCACTTAGCATAGCCTTCATTTGTTCATCTAATTTGCGACCAAAATCAACCAATTCTGTGAGCATCCTGATCACCAGTGCTTTGAACTGTGCATCTGATAGGCTGGCTATCTCTTGGTTGCTTAAAAGTACTGGCTCTGGCACTTTGTTCTTTTGTTTGGGCCATTTTGTTTTTGTCTTGCTGCGCCTGTGATGTATGAGGGGTGGAACCTTAGGTGTTCACCAGGGCGGGGCAACCCAGTGGCAGAGTTGTGATGCTGTATGTGGGGGTGGGGTCGGAGAGGGAACAATGGCACTTGCTCTGCTCTCTCTCGGATTTCAGTCCCCTCTGTGAGGCTAGGAGTCTCTCCTGGCACCTCAAACCCCACAAGTGTTTTCAATCCGTGGCTGTAGATTTTGTTTCCTAGTGCTGGGGCCTTGGGGCCCTGGGTTGCGCAGTCTGTCTTGCTGCCCATTTTCACCTGGTTTATCCATGTGCGAATGTGTGACTGCAGTCAGCCACCTTGTGTGCCTTGCTGGGTCTGCTCATTGCCTCCCCGCGCCCGGTGACCGCCACCTATGCACCTGGGGTGTGCCAACCGCGGCCTGAGCGTCCGGAACCACTAGCCACTGCTTTTTCCTGCCGCGATCCCTCTCCACAGGCCACCAACTCTGCCCCTTACCAGTCTGGGTGAATAATTGTCAGACTTCCGTACAATTCAATTTTCTATCTGTTCTAGTTGTTTTTTGGGTTCTAAATTTTTACTGTCCTGAATTTTAGTTGTGAGAAGAGGCACACTGTGTCCACCTACACCTCCATCTTGGCCGGAAGTCTTGTTTATTCAGTTTTTAGTATATTTTTCTTAAAAAGTAGCCAATCTCATCTGTTCCTTTGTCATTCTCAAATGTACTGGCATAAAACTCCTCATAAAAGTTCATCTTTATTATATTTATAGTTATGTCTCCATTTTTGTATTTTTAATATTATTTGTACCTTCTTTTTCCTCAATACCTCTTTTTGGTGGCTCATCATTTTATTAGTCTTTTCAAAGAATCACATTTTTATTTAACCCCCTCTGTTGTTTCTTTGCTTTCTGTCATTAATTCTTATTCTTAGCATTATTTTCTTCTAGTTTCTTTAGTCTGCTTAAGTTAAATATTTAGCTCACTCATTTCAATCTCTTTTTACATATTTACATATATAGTTAAGCCTATGAGTCAATCTCTTTAGTATTACCTTAACCTGCATTCAAAAGGTTTGATTCGTGATGGGGATTTTTGTTTTGGTTTCTGTAGAAGTTTATTTTCCATGATCATTTCTTCTATGGCCCATGAATTATTTTAAAATATTTTTAAATTTCTAATCATGACAATGTTTTATCTTTTGATTTATAACTACATCGCATTGTGCATTGTATGACTGTCTGCTGTTTGCTACAGCTTACTTTGAGACTTGGTATGTGGTTAAATTTCATAAATGTTCTGTGTATTAAAAATGTATACAGTCCTGGCTGGTGTGGCTCAGTGGGCCGAGTACCAGCCTGCATACCAAAGGTCACTGGTTGAATTCCCAGTCAGGGCACATGCCTGGATTGCTGGCCAGGTCTCCAGCTGGGGGTGTGTGAGAGGCAACTGATCGATATTTCTCTCCCTCTTTCTATCTCCCTTCCACTCTCTCTCTAAAAATAAATAAAGAAAATCTTTTAAAACAATGTATATGGAATGGAGCAAAAGTACATTTACAGTTTTGAATACGTGAAAGCATTTATTCTTGTATTATTATTTATTAATCCTTGTATTATTTTACATACAAACAACAGTAAACCCCTTTGCCCCATAACACATGACCTATCAGTTGCAGGGTTTCATAAATGTCCATTAGCTCAAGCCTGTTAATTCTCTTATTCAAACCTTCTTTATTAATGATTTACTTGATATGTTAATTATCAAAAGGTTTATTAAAATATTAACATTAGGGCTGTGCATTTATCATTATGTCAATATTTTTTCTTTATATATTTGAAGTTATGTTATACATATAGACACAAATTTATGACATTCACCTCTTCCCAGAAATATTTAAATCTTCCTAGTGAATTCTCATTCCTAGTGAATAAATCTAATTCTTCATAATGCTTTTTGCTTTATTCTAAGTTTTCTTAAGATTAATATATGTAATCTATATACATATAGATTTTTTGGTTCCTTATGTTACAATGTTTTAGACCCATTACTCATAAAGGACAATATACAGTCATATCTCGGTACTCATCATACTCATCAGCTTCAGAACTCGTCAAACCCTGTACCTGTGCATTTTTTTAAACATTCTATTTATTTATTTTTAGACAAAGGGAAAGGGAGGGAGAAAGAGAAGGAGAGAAACATCGATGTGTGGTTGCCTCTCCCACATCCCTAACCGGGGAGCTGGTCTACAATCCAAGCATGTGCCCTGACTGGGATTTGAACTGGTGACTCTGGTTTTCAGGCTGGTGCTCAGTCCACTGAGCCACACCAGCCATGGCTACTTAAACATTTTGATGAGGAAAAAATGTCTCAGCACATGATGCGTGCTTGGGACTCTGCTCAGGACTGATCACACATGCTTGGGCTTGCATGTCTCACAATGCCACAATGCTGCCCCCACCCCCAACAACAAGAGAAAATGCTTCATCATTCTTTGGTTGTTCAGTACTCATTGGTTTAGGCACTCATCACGAGGTCCAGAACAAATTAACGCCAAGTACCAAGGTACCACTGTAATTACTTGCTTGCTGCCTTAAAAAAAAAAAAAATCATCCTACCCTATGGTCTCCATCTTTTCTCTGGTAAATTTAGTCTCTTTGCATTTATTTTGATAATTGACAGTTGAAATTATTTCCATCACCTTATTCTGGTTTTAATATTATGCTATTTCCTTTTTTAGTTCTGCGTAAGATTTTAACAGAACTACAATATTATTGCTCTTTCTAAACGAAAGCACCTCAGAATGCTTTAACTCACATCTCTACCCCTTCTGTCATATGTGCTGTTTTCTTGTACAGTATTTAATTCTGATTTATTTGTTTTATAAAGTCAGGTTGTCCAGATCTGTCTACATGTTTACCAATTTCTTTGCTATCTTTGTGTCTTGCATCCTCTTCTACATTCTGGATTCAATTTCCTCCTATAAGTACAAATTAGTAATTCTTTCAGTAATGGTCTATGAGTAATAAACTCTCTTTATCTCCATTTGAAAACATATTTATTTCTCCTCTATTTCAAAAACGACAGTTTTCTTGTCATAGCTAGTATGGCTCAGTGGATTGAGTGCCCACCTGTGAACTGAAAGGTTGCCAGTTGATTCCCAGTCAGGGCACATGCAGGGTTGCAGGTCAGATCCCCACTTGGGGGCATGCGAGAGGCAACTGATAGATTTCTCTCTCCCACATCAGTGTTTCTCTCCCTCCCTTCCCTTCTCTAAAAGTAAATAAATAAAATCCTTTAAATGAAAGTTTGCAGAATTATTTTATTTTTCCTTTGTACTCTGAGGATAGCAATCTCTTGTTTTTTGTCTCTAATCATGCTCTTGATATATCTACCAAACTGACTAATTGCTGTTGTTATAAATGATTTGTGTTCTCTCTGTGGTTGCTTTATTACTCTCTCTTCATATATAACCACCAGTAATTTCACAAGAATGTATTGAATTGTCTGTTTTTTCTACTCATAGACTATTTAGTATTTCTAGGCACAGCCAAAAAGAAGGAAAAAAGTGATTTGAGACTGACTATTTTAATTCACAAATTAGTGATTTGAGATTAATTTAATTCACAAATTCGTGATTTGAGATTGACTATGTTAACTCCCCTAAAGTTTGTTCAGAATACTACACAATATGTAAAAGAGGCATTAATTTATTATACACAGTGGATGCCCTAGGGCAGTGGTTCTCAAATGTTAGTATGCAACACAAACACCTATGGAACTTATTTAAATACAGACAACTGGATTTCACACAGTTTCTGATTCAGTACATCTGGGGTCCTACCAGGAATATACATTTTCCATAAGCTTCCAGGCACTGCGTGTGCTGATGTTGCTGTTTAGGCAATCAGGCTTCAAGAACAACTTCCTTAGGGAGTAAGAATACTAATTTCAGGGAGCAGTCACTGAGGACTGTAGGGATTTGTCCTGCATCTGAAATCTAGAGTTTAGTATTCATCACCAATCCTAAACAGTTTTTAGCTTTAAATATTGCCCTCTCCCATTTCTTCCTGTACAATTACAACTACATAAAATAACAGCAGCTAACAATCCATTACCTGGCCAGAACTGCTCCAGTTCACTCTTCACACAGTCCTCAGACTAAAAGAGAATTTGATCATATTATTCTCCTACCCAAAACTGTTTAGTGGTTCCTCTATTTCTTTATGGGGAGAGCTACAAGGATGGGCTTCAGAGTACTTGCACAATTTTTAGTGTGTCTATCATGGTACATGCACATTTTATAATACTATCAAATAAGCCTGTGACCTAGGCATGTTAAAAGTTGCTAACTTATTAAATTCAATGAGTCAATACGATACATAAAGCTTTTCATGATCCACGCCTGCCTATTTCCTCCCTTTACACGCCCTGCCTGTGTCATTCTGAGCACACCCATGCTTTCACACTTTCAACATTATATCCATATTTCCTCCACCTAGAAAAGAATGCCCAACAGGCCTTACAAATTCCTACTTATCTTCTGAAGAGGTCCAATGTCACCTCCTCCAGGAAGCCTTTCCTAACACACTTAAGAGTTAATTGTTCTCTTTCCTATTCTCTCAGCACTTCACATAAATGTCTGTTATTAGATTACACCTTTCTAATTACTGGTCTACAGAACTATCTTCCTTTATAAGAATGTGAGTTATTTCAGGCAAGAAATTAATATCTTTAAATCCCCACAACAGATACCGATATGTTTGTTAAATAAATAAATGTTACTTAAATATAATTTTTCCTTGGACTCTATAGACAATCTCTAGGAGAATGTATATTCACATTCTAAGAATCTCTATGTCTGTTTTCATCTAGATTTTCCAAGGAACTAGAGATTCAATGGGAGTAAATGGTACCTAGTTTTATTTTCACATTTCTTCACAAAATAACTCAAAAGCATCAAAGCAAGAATTAGTCCCGCTAAGGTCTAAAATATGCAACAGCAATACAACCAGCAGAAGAACACCGAAGGGGTAATCTAATCTAAGTGTTCAGACATCCTTGTAGAAAAAAGTGACTCTCATGTTATTTTCTATATGAGTCCATTTGGTTTATCTGTTTAGTTAAAACATAGATGTGCATGTTACAAATTATGCTAAGATTCCCCTCTTTATTAAAACACCCATTAATTCAGAAAAATTCCTTCACAACCATATACACCACACAAAGAGAACAACAATGAGCGATTCTCTCCAGGGACAGAGAATGGGAGTGTGAGGAGCTAAGGCCTTTCACTTACTATTTTTCAAATGTTTCAGGATCACTTTTTTAAAAATATGTTATGTATTACTTTAGCAACCTGGAAAAATATAATGAAGTTTTAAAAACTCATATTCTATGGTATGCTGTTTAAGAAAACAGTTTAATTACGAAACTATTTCAACACATTATTCTTACCAGATTTAAGACCTGAAATTTTGAAGATGGCACTTGGTTTCCCATTCGTGAGAAATCCTAGGAGCTGCCATACTGGCATTCCATTTGAATCAGGATAGGAAAAGTAGACAGATCCTCCCATTCCCTCAGGAAATGGGATTGTTCCCAGCATAAAAACCACAACGTGGTTGATATTTTCATAATCAGGCAAGTCAAAAACAAATTTATCTTCTGCCACTTGCTGTGCAACTGTTTGCACCTAGAAAATAAGAAACTTGTCTCAGTGCAATAGTTTGATGAGTTTTTATAACCCTTATAGTATTGCTATAAACTGTTACCAAGCAGTCAATTATAGTCATTACACCAAGTAAAACTTGGGGTTAATCTGAGACTCTAATTATAGAATTACCAAATATATAAGATAGAATGCTAATGTTAATATTGAATCCTATGAAAACACAGGATATAAAGTACAGCAAAGAGAATATAGTCTATAATATTATAATAACTATATATGGTGTCACTACGTTGTACATCTAAAGCTAATATAATATTGCATGTCAACTGTAATTGAAAACTTAGAAATATTTTTAAAAATAAGGTATCCAAAAATACTTAGCATTAAAATAATTTCATTAATGTAATCTTTTAAAAGTGTAACTAAATTATTTCAGAAGTCCCCTGGAAGGATTCTACTTACAAAAAGTAAATCAATACAGCTTCAGAATGTTACAAAAATGAAAGATTGTTCACCCTGGCCAGGTGGCTCAGTTGGCTGGAGCATCATCTCATACACCAAAAGACTGAGGTTCCATTGATTCCCGGTCAGGGAACATAACTAGGTTGCAAGTTCAACCCCTGGTCTGCTGGGGTGGTCGGGGTCACAGGAGACAACCAATCAATGTTCTCTCTCTCCCTCCTCTCTCCCTCTAAAATCAAGAAATATACCCTCAGGTGAGGATTTTTTAAAATAAAATAAAATTTTTTTAATGAAAGTTTGTTCAAAATATACTACCAAACCGTGATCCTCTAATTTGAAGGTAAAGAACCTCAGGTAATTAAAATGGGTAAGCAACCCAGAGGTATTTACTCAATCTTCATTATTTGCAGATTCCATACTTCCTAATTTGCCTACTCACTAAAATATATTTATAACCCCAAAACCATTATTTGTTGCACTTTTAAAGCTGCAAAAAATTTGAGTTGCCTGATGGACATGTTCCCAGATGTGGAACAAAACTATATTGTGCCTTCTGGTTTCAGCTGTCATACTGTAAACAAATGTCCTTTTCACAGTCTATTTAGTGCCACGTTTGTCTGCATTTCTGTTGGTGATTTGACTGTTTTAAATGGCCGGGCTGAAACAGTGCTCCTAAACCCAACAAGGCTGGTAGGTGCCTTACTGAGAAAATATGTTACATAAGTTTCATTCAGACATGAGTTATAGTGCTACTGGCAGAGTCCAAAGTTAACGAATCAATAATACATATTAAATAAGATGTCTTTAAACAGAAACACACACAAAATTGATAAAATTGAGACCAGATGTTTGCAAGACCCTAACCCTGTATTTCCCCTAGGGGCAATAATTCAGTATTTACCCATTTAGCACTCACAAACTTTACAGAGCAAAACTACTGCAAATAACAAAACAAACTATATAAAATGTAAAAATTCTACCTTGAATGTGCTAACTGGGTATTTTAAAAGTTTCCTCAACTCATTCGCTAATCTATTTTTCTGTCCTGGAGTTGAATATCAATTTACAGACTGAGATCTTATTTTGAAATCTAAGAAATCCTTCACAAATTCATTTTTACAAAAATTTTAGGAAAATTATTGCTAATTCCTATAAACATCCAGCAAAAAGAAGTATCAATTTGATTGCACTGTGGTCAATAGGCTGTGAAGAGTTTACCTTCCCTGAGGTTTTTATTGTTTAATTGCTATTGCCTTTCTGGTCACCAATATACTGCTATGTAACTGCATATATGTAGCAATGATAAAGTAATATCAACTGCCCTAAATTTATTCCCAAGAGACCAAGGATGAGTGTTCTTCTGAAGTTTTCCAACACAAGTAAAAACCCTCTGGTTTAAATACACAGAATCATAGGTAGAACGTAAATATAAACCAAACTGCCTTTATCAGTATTAAATTCAATTTCACCAGGTTTTGACATGCACATATTAAAATGCATATGAAATTATGATACAAGTCCTGAAATAATTTGGCAATGTAAATATTTCTTAAATGTCAACTCTGTATAAGGTACCAGACATTCTGTAAATCTGGATTATAACACTCTAATCATCAACCTTAAGAAAACAGGTGGTACGTATCTCTTGCCATACCCCAATAATTCAGTTGGTTAGAGCACCATCCCCATATATCAAGGTTGTGGGTTCAATCCCTGGTCAGGGCACATATAAGAAGCAATCAATGAATGCATAAATAAGTGAAACAAAAAACTGATGTTTCTCTCTCTCTCCCCCTAAAATTAAATTAAAAAAAAAAAAATTTTTTTTTTAAAAAGCCCTGGCTGGCATGGCTCAGTGGATTGAGTGCTGCCCTGTGAACTGAAAAGTTGCCAGTTCAATTCCCAGTCAGGGCACATGCCTGGGTTGTGAGTTCAGTCCCTGGTTGGAGTAAGTGCAAGAGGCAGCCAATCAATGTATCTCTCCCGTTCTTCCTCCCTTCCCCTCTCTCTAAAAATAAACAAATAAATAAATGAAAAGGAGATACTCAGGCCCCTCCCTTTAACTACTATGTATAGGGCAGGGCAAACTTAAAAAAAAAATAGAGAAAGGATATCTCTTTTACTTAAAAATTTTTTTTCGAGGAAGGAAAAGTTAGATAAGCAAATTTTTGTAATAAAAGAATAACGTAACTAAGTCTTGAGGTATTGCTGGGTTTATTTGCCCTTCATTTTAACATGTTCTAATACTCCAGAATTATAGTTTACAATCCCCCAAAAACCTTAAAATAACTTTAATATTTCATTAAAGAAATATTAGGTAAATAAACAGGTATTGCTATAACAAAATTTCCAAATTAGCTGACAACATTAGAGATACATGGATTCCATATGGACTTTTTATTCTTTTCAAGAAAACACACATTTTTTTTTTAAAGTCACTCACTAATGACACTAATTCTTCCAAGTCTCCCACTCATCTTTGGCTGGTCCTTTTTTTTTTTTTTTTTTTTTTTTAAATCAAAGCAAGGACAACCCAAAGTTGTCTCACTAGTATTACCATATTCTGCTGTGAATGATGTGCTCCCATGTATAGTGTGCACCCATCTTTTTGGCCCAAATTTTCAGGAAAAAAACCCTTTCGTTTTAATTTTTTAATTCAATTATTTATTCATTTATATTTAGAAACAAAACCGATTGTCATATTCCAGGGTATTATTTTGCATAAGAATATCATTATTGCTTTCTAGAGTTACATTTTTAACCCATAAGCATAAATAAAAGAATTAAACACATTTATATAGATACAGAATTAGTACTGCCCACGTATAACGTGCATCCTTATTTTCCCTCAAAAGTTTGGGCCCCCCAAAAAGTGCGCATTATACACAGCAAAATACGGTACTAACTATCACCATCACCAAAAGAAGCCGCCCAATCACTGAAGAGACAAAAAACTTTGAGGCCAGTCATCTCCAGTCTATCTTTGTGATTCCTTATAACTGTATACAGAATACATTATCAAAAACTTATGAAAATCTTAACATTCAACAAAGGAGCTGCAACATTTAACACAGCAGGGTGACCAGAATAAGAAAAAGAACTCCAGGTGAAAGGAGTAAGGTCTGAAATGAATCTCTAGGTGATTCAAGCAATACAGTACACCTTCCAGATTATTCCTGAACAATTCCCACGCTACTCCAGCAAATGAGTTTATCTCTTCTGACTAATAAGGAAACTCGCTGTTTACATCGTTCCGAGTCATCTCAGATTTTGGCTCACACTTAAATTTCAGGAGTTTCTATCGAACAACTTCCAATTACCTTTAAGCATATTTTTACTGGGCTCCTTCCAAAAGCACTCAGCAGATAAACACTGCCCAAGCACCTTAATCTTTGATAACCAGGACGCTACAGCCTCGATTAAAATTCCAAGTTTCAGGGGAAAAGGGGAACAGTTTAAAGGAACAATATAAAGGACATATGGATAAAAACTAGGGGGGTGCAAATGGGAGGGAGGTGGGGAGGGCTGGGGCGGAGGGCTGGGTTGGGAGTAAAAGACAGAAAACTGTACAAGAACAATTTAAATAAATAATAATAATAATTCCAAATTTACGTCTAATTCACTCTACGAGTTTAGGCGAGGGCTTATACTGCCGACTGTGCTTCAATTCCTCAGCTGCAAAATGAATCGAGTAATAACCACCTCACAATTTGTGAGGGTTAAATCTGGGTTGCCAAATAAGCACTAGATAGAAGGCTAAAATGACGAGACTAGACAAAAGGCGTGCATTCCCCACTCAATAAACGGCAGCTAATGTGTGACTATTCGAATGACCAAGCAGGGGACAAAGCAGAATGAACACCCAGCGTCCACTCGCCCACTCCACACTCTAAGCCGGAAAGTAGACCTGACGGGTTTTCCCCGCACCGCTGGATACCGAGCACCCTTCCCGTCCCGGAGCCTCGCCCTCGGTGTCCTGCCCCCTGCGAGATCACCCGGCCCCATCCTCACCAGCCTCCCCGCCACCAAGCAGCCAAACATGGCGGCGGCGTCAGCTCCGCTTAGCCGGCAGGAACCGAAGCCGGGGACTAGAAGCCCTGGGACTATTACACTACGGGAGCCCAAAAACCTCCCAGAACACGCAAGCCACGCCGCTACATAGCATCCATGCCAGCGGCAGGAACGCCTTCTAGCCCCGACCTCTGATCCACCCTGCCCAACCAGCGCGCCTCTCAGGCGATAAGTACTTCCGGGGCTTACACCCAGCTGCCCCAATTAGAGGAGAAAGGCTGACCGGAGCCAGGGCAACACTACACGTCCCAGAGGGCCCTGCGCGGATTTCCGGGAAGGTTCCCAGGAGTTTTTTCCCTATTGGGGTTGGTGGTCCTGATTCCAAATTTCCTAATCTAATTCCTAACGGAGATGTTTCTCACAGTGCGCCTTACAATCATCACTTTACTAGAACCTTGCAAAAATCTTTTAAAGTAGGCATTATTATCTCCATTTTGTAGGCGAGGAAATTGCCCAGAGTGACCAGCCCCAAATCTTTACACAGCACTTAAGTATTGGAGCCCGAATTAAGCACTTAAGAATTGGAGTCCCAGTACCGACCCAAATCGTGTTTTTTTCCGCCATGCAATAGCTCAGTTCTAATTGTTAACCAGCTGTTTTGTCCTTATAGATAACTTTTGTAGTACTTTCCAGCCTCCCCCAGCTCTCCCACGTATTTGCTGTAAAACTTTACGCAAGGTATATATTTAGGCTTTAATGTCCCCATTTGTAAAATAAGATTACTTGTGCCTCTCAGGGATTTCTGTTAGGATTAAATGAATTAATATATACACAAAACACTTAAAATAGAGCCTGGCAGTGCTTAATTAATAGGAGTTTTATTGTAAAAGGTCTTTTTTTTGTACGTGTTTTCAGAAAATGCTCATAGAAAATAAAAAACAATAGCCAAAACAACTGGCATCAAGTACTAATTGCCGTCAGTACTCATTCTCCCTTTCAAAGCACAATTCTCTTTTCTCTTATATAGCACGGTAGGATATCGCCTCTGGGAGGGTCTGCCCAACTTGAAATATCTGAGCTTAATCTACCAGCCATCAGCATGTCTGTCCGCCCAGCCCCAGGTTATATGGGGAAGATCAGTGTTTAGAACAGTTCTCTGGCGTCCACTCTGGCTCTGTAAACTTGGACCACCTATCTTATTTCGAATACTCCTGTGAAGGAAGCCAAGTCAAACATGAAGAGCTAGAACAGGATCTTTCCACCCATGTCTCCAACTTAATACTTAAGAAGTCCCAGAACCAGGGGAGTAGGTGGAGGTGGAAGAGGGTATGGGTGGGGGATAAATGGTGATGGGGAAAAAAATTAAATTAACTAATTCAAAATAATGAAATCCCAGACCTTCAGAATAAAAAGGCCATTCATGATGAGACTATTTCATGAGGAACAAACTGCCTGGATTCAGAACCCATTTATTAGCTAACATTTGTTAGCTATGTAACCTTAGACTAATTAACCTAATACTTCATGCCTTCATTTCCCCATCTGTAAAATGCTATAATAATAGTATCTACATCATAAGGCTGTTAGGAAGGTTTTTACATGTAAAATTAAAATGGTAGACAGAATATATCTTTTTTTTTAATTATATTTTATTGATTATGCTATTACAGTTGTCCCATTTCTCCCCCACCATTCCCCTCCACCCTGCACACCCCCTCCCACCCACATTCCCCCCTTTAGTTCATGCCCATGTGTCATAAGTTCTTTAGCTTCTACATTTCCCATACTACTCTTGCCCTCCCCCTGTCTATTTTCTACCTACCATCTATGCCACTTGTTCTATGTACCTTGTCCCCCTCTCTCCTCTTCCCACTCCCCTATTGCTAACCCTCCATGTGATCTCCATTTCTGTGTTTCTGCTCCTGTTGTAGTGGTTTGCTTAGTTGGCTTTTGTTTTAGGTCTGGTTGTTAATACCTGTGAGTTTGCTG
>PVKU01007206.1:0-49774 GCA_004027475.1 Anoura caudifer
GCCCTGGTCTCCGCACCGCCGGAGTACTCTCCTTACCGTCCGGTTTTTCAACGTCCACTGCAATTTTCGATAATCTGTTTTCAAATATGCTGTGTTTCTGGTGTCTGTTTGCTGTGCTGCTTTGAAAAATGTCACGGTTTAAGACCTATGTGTGGGAGGCAGAGATGTACGTCCTCTTACCATGCCGCCATCTTCTCTCCTATTTTTATTAGCTTCTCACATGAACCCTACAAGTGAGGTATTTTTATTCACAGTTTACATGTAGCCATGAGTCTCAAACATCTTGCACACAGTTAATTGGTGGGTAAGTAGTCAAATTAGGATTTTATCTCAGGCCTGCTTATACCCACAGCTTTGTTTTCCTCGATATGATGCCCTCACTCTCACTGAAACTGTAACAGTTTCCTAGGAGTGATATTTTATGTAATTGATGGGTAATGCTCTCCTGTGTTGCCATCACTGTGCTTTAGCTCAGTCACTCCCTAGAGGTTCACGGAGAGCCTACCCTGTGCAGCGTGCTGTATGGGCCACTTTACATCCTAGTTCCAGGAGGAATGCAGTTTTCAGAGTGACCTGGGTAGAACTTGATGACAACTTGTATGCTTCTTGTTCTCATTTTCAGTCTAGGAAAATTGTGTGGTTGTATAAATGTGTGAGTTATATATGATTAGTGATCTTAAATTTGGTATTGTAGTTATTTTTAGAGGGAAATCTATTTCCATCAGTGCTGGTTTACATAGGCTGTCAGTGTTCTAAGTCATTCTCCAGTACGCTTGAGAAATATTTGTAAAATGACCACATCATTGTTGGCACAAGAAGGCTGATTAAATGCCATTTCCAGGGGGAAATACCCATTCAACTCAGAGACCCTAATGCCAACTATATATAGCCATACAGTGGTTCCTAAGTCGAACTTCGTGACATCTGAGATTATCTCCAGTAAAAGGATTTTCTTAATTTTTCCCCTAAAAACTAGTTTTGGAAGTGAAATTAAACCAAGAGTTGCAGAGGGATATACTTCCAGAAGTACTACAAATGGATGGCTTGGACCAAGGACTAGGGACTTGGTGTGTAGCCTTTCAACCTAGCATAGTACACATTTAGGGGCTGGGTTCTTGGCTGCTATATCAGATTCCTTTTTCTCTACTTCTTTGAATATTCCAAATGTATCCTTTTTTCCCTACCACAAAATGCAAAACAGGAAAGACCAGTTTATGGTGAGAGATTTAATGGAAAGATGTTTTACAAGAGATTTCTTCACTCATTTCCTCTTACACTGGATCATGTTTACTCAGGAAAGATGAAACCTGAGAAGGTGAGACTTACTGTTGGAGAGGAAACTTTCCAACAAAAAGAGGTGCTTATCTGCTGCCCCACTCACTTCAAACAATTTATAACAAACCAGTACAAATATTTTCAGTATTTGCACTTGACTTGAAATAAGACCATTAGCTAAGTTTCTAATTCCAAGTATTTTTAAGGTATATTTGATTATGCTATTACAGTTGTCCCATTTTTTTCTCCCCTTTATTCCCTTTTGCACCATACCTCCCTCCCTCCAGCATTCCTCCCCCTTCCCCAGTTTGTGTCCACGGGTTGTACATATAAGTTCTTTGACTTCTCTATTTCCCATACTGTTCTTAACCTCACCCTATTTTGTATCTACCATTTATGTCTCTTATTCCCTATACCTTTCTCTCCCTTCCCCCTGCCCGCTAATAACCCTCCATGTGATCTCTATTTCTGTGAATCTGTTCTTGTTCTAGTTGTTTGCTTAGTTCATTTGTTGTCATTTTACTGTTTGTATTATTGATCTTCTTTTTCTTAGATAAGTCCCTTTAACATTTCATGTAGTAAGGGCTTGTTGATGATGAGCTCCTTTAACTTGACCTGGTCTGGGAAGCACTTTATCTGCCCTTCCATTCTAAATGATAGCTTTGCTGCATAGAATAATCTTGGATGTAGGTGCTTGCCTTTCATGACTTGGAATACTTCTTTCCAGCCCCTTCTTGCCTGTAAGGTCTCTTTTGAGAAATCAGCTGATAGTCATCAGAGAACTCCTTTGTAGGTAAGTTTCTTCTTTTCTTTTGCTGCTTTTAAGATTCTCTCCTTATCTTTAATCTTGGATGATTCAATTATGATGTTTATTGGTGTGTTTCTTCTTGGATTCAACCTCTTTTGGACTCTGAACATCCTGGACTTGCATGTTTATTTCCTTTGCCAGATTGAGGAGGTTCTCCTTCATTATTCAGATAAGTTTTCAGTTTCTTCCTCTTCCTCTTCTCCTCTGGTACACCTATGATTTGGATGTTGGAACATTTAAAGTTTTTCCAGAGGTTCCTAAGCCTCTCCTCATTTATGAATTCTTATTTCTTTATTCTGTTCCAGTTGGATTTTTCTTCTTCCTTTTGTTCCAAATCATTGATTTGAATCCCTGTTTCCTTCCCTTCACTCTTGGTTCCCTGTATATTTTCCTTTATTTCACTTTCTATAGCCTTCATTTCTTCCTTTATTTTATGACCATACTCAGCCATTTCTGTGAGCATCCTGATTACCAGTGTTTTGAAGTCTGCCTCTGACAGATTGGTTATCTCTTTGTCACTTAGTTCTTTTTCTGGAGATTTTATCATTTCTTTCATCTGGGCCCTATTTCTTTGTTTTGGAGCACCTTTTATGTTATAAGGGGCAGAGCCTTATGTATTTGCCAGGGTGGGGCAGCAATCCACCTTTCTGCATTGTTTTGCTGAATGTGGGAGAGGGGTCGAGGGAACAATGTTGCTTGCTAGCATGCTCAGCTCTCACCCAAGTTTCTGTCACTTCCCTCACTTCCCACAAGCAGATTTTGCCCTTACGGGTGCTGATTCCTGGGTGAGTGGGCTTGTGTATGTTGTTGGACTTCGTGGGCCTCTCCAACAAACTCTCCTGTGAGTCTGGGAGTTTCTCCCACTGCCACAAACCCCACAGATTTTTACAGCCAGAGGTTTCAAGGCTTTATTTCCCCATGCTGGAACCTAGGTTGCATGGTTTCCCTCGCTCACCAGTTGTTCCTCCTGGCTTATCTGCATGGGAAAGTGGGACTGACTGGTCTGCCAGCTGCCACCTCAGCCATCCCAGTCTGCCAGCCATCACCTTTTTGCTATCCTCTCTGCCCTGGCTTCCTATCTTTGCCCCTCCTAGCAGTCTGGATGAATGTTTCTTCTTTTAACTCTTTGGTTGTTGGACTTGCATACAGTTTGATTTTCTGGCAGTTCTGGTTGTTTTTTGTTCTTAAATTGGTGGTTGTCCTTATTTTGGTTGTGTGAGGAAGCGATGTGTATCTACCCACTTCTCCATCTTCGTGGAAACTCCTAATTCAGAGTATTCTTTAAAGCAGCAGAATTTTTGTTCTCAGAGAGAATATTCATAGAACTCCAAACCTTAATCAGTTAATAGCAGAGCTAATCATGGCTATAGTACATTCTTGCCCATGCTGAACTACCCCTGTTCCCTACAGGTAGTGGGACTTTGGCATTTTGTTTAAAAGTTGCTAATATGGAGCATTAGTAGTCTTATTAGCTTATTGCATTTTAAACCAATTTGGCATTGTAACATGTGATTACCTAGAAAGGAAATACTTAAGGAAAGTTTGATTCTTTCAAATTTATGATTTCTGAATTTTTTTCTTTTTACATCCTATAGTTTCACTTTGGATCAACTACTGGCCATAACTATTTGATCATTCTACACACTGTAGGGAAGAGATAACTTGTTTGAGCAAAGGAAGTTCTGCTCTTGCAGTTGTGCTCACACTGGGGTGCTTACTCTGTATGTACGGAGTTTGCAACATGGGTGGTTTCAGGCAACTTAATTTCTGCATTCTTATTCCTAATATTGGTTTGCCTGATAATATATTTGTATTCACAAGAGGATTTTTCCCACCTTACAAAACACAGGAATCTCAAATCTTACTATGATGAATTGCTTCAGGACACCAGTATGAAGGGATTGGTAGGGGGTGCTTAAACCCATAAGGCTTTCTAGTCTTTTCTTGTGTCATGTATTTTCTTGTTATGGATGAAGCTTGGCTTTGGGAACTGTATTGGATGTACTACATTCAGATATATGGTAGATTTGAAGTAGTTGTGACAACTTTCCATTTAGGACTTTGCCTTTTTCATGCCTTAATTCCAAAAAGACTCATCCGTTTAAAGAAAGTCCTGTGAAAGCAAAGCAAAGAGTAGTGGTATGAAATTATGAATGTGATAAGGATGTGTTGTGAGCCAGGACACACAGCCAAAAAAGAATAGGTTTGTGACTCTCACAAGGCACTGAGACGTTAAACAGCTTGCCCTGAGTCACACAGTCAGTCAGTGCTTCAGCCAGGATTTAAACCCAGGCCACGTGGATCCACGGTCCATGTTCTTAACTCCTATGATATGTTACCTATTTGAGTCATATCATGAAAGACTTACACAAATTACAACCAGTCTTATTTTTTTTTCTACCCTATGCTAACAAATATAGTATATATGTTAACTGTTAGACTCATTTTGTTTTGTTTTGGAGGATACATGTCTTTGTTAAATACAGAGTAAAAGTTGATCATTTCTCTTTTTTTCCTCATTAAGCTTTGTTTTAATGGTTCTCAATATCCTGTGACAGATTTTTGGTCAAGTTTTTTTCTATTAAAAAGTACTGATTTTAAAAACTAGTAATTTAAAACTACTACACAAAGAGAAAAAAAAGGTCCACAAAACATTTTTCTTTCCTTCTGAAAGCTTTATGTTGCACGACTATCATCAACCAGTCTTTTACTATTAAACTGAAGTGGCCAATTGAGACAAACAGTTCTGAGATCATTCTTCCACCACTGACTAAGACTAGGGTGGTGAGGCGGGGAGGGGAGGTGACTGTTTTTTTAAATAAATTACTGGGGTTATTTCTGAGTTTTTATCTTTGATGTCTTTTTAAAATTACTACTAAAATGTAAACATCAGATTTCTATACATGTACCTACTGTATATTCATTAAAGGAACATCTCACTTCATAAATAACTCTACTTTGGGCTACATGTTATAATGCATTACATTATGACACACCATTGAGTAGTAGCTTGTTGATTTATTACCTTCTGTTTGTAACTTTTAAAAATAAATTTATTAAATGTGTTACAGTTTATTCTTTTGAATTTAAAAGTGTGGGAATACTTTTCCTGGCACAAAATAAATATGGCTTGACAATTAAGCTATTGTGGATATGTTCATTAAATCAAATGACCTACGTCTTCAGATAATTTTCATAATTGAGGAAATTGATTTGGCAGCTGATACATTATTAAGAGTGGGTTTTGATAATCAAGTGTGTGATTTTAAGCATATAACTTGTAAGGAGCTCAAAGATTCAAAAAAAGACATTTATATAATTATAATTCCTACAACGTTTTTATGTGAAAAGGATAAAAGCAACCCCCAAAATAGAAATTTAATCTAGAATTAATGGCTATTATAGTGGTAAGTCATAATTCTCCATGCATGCATGAAATAATTCTGAGGGGAAATAGTAGCCCTGCTCACCTCATTAAGATAGCTTTTCAAGTCTATATATATATAGTGAAAAGTAAAATTTAACATTTGTAACATGTTTTACTAATAATCATTATAATGATAATTTAATCCAGAAAAAAGAATATTGCACTGTACAGTGTGGCTCAGCGGGTTGGACATCATCCAGCAAAGCGAAGGGTTACCAGTTCCATTCCCAATCAGGGCACATGCCTGGATTGCAAGCCAGGTCCCCATTTGCTGGCATGCAAGAAGCTACCAATTGGTGTATCTCTCATACATTGATTTTTCCCTCCTTCACTTTCTCCCTCCCGTCCTGTCTCTCTAAAATAAGTAAATAAAATCTCTTTTAAAAAAGATTGCTCCTCACAGAAAGCAGTGCATTCCCTTTTAAAAAAGAAAAAGGAAAGAGAATGTTAACTTTTAGAGCCTTTTGGATTTAGAAATTAAACATTTTAATTGCAGTGAACTATGGTAGGGTGATCAGGAAATATACTAGGATAAAACTTTGAGGGGAAATTAAATGGAAACAGTTCAAGGAGGGAAAAGAAGGATGTATATTTGGCAACTGTTAAAGTTTAATTTTTAAAGGGTTTTGGTCCATTTTAAAATGTTTAAATTTAAAATATACTAGAGTATTTACCCTTTTTAAATATTTAAGCCTAAAGTAAAATATTTTAGATAACAACTTTAAAACCTGTGAGAAGGGGTTTGTATGTGCATATTTTCTAGGGGGTGAGGTCTGTAGCTTCCATCAGATTCTTAAAGGTGGAGCATGTAAGTCGAAAAACAATTAAGAATAGCTAGAGGCAAAGTCACCATATTCCAAGGGTACAATATTAGTTCTGGTCTCAACTTGTTCATTTTTTTTTTCCTGTGCCCCCATGTAGTTGTATGGAAGATATAAAAGTATATCTGCTTTTAAAAATCTCAGTAGCAGAGTTCTTAGTTCCAAACCATCTTTCCTTTTGTCTCTGTAGAATAATTGTGTTTACCCTCTGGTTATTTAATATTTACAAGTACTTTTTGTTTCAGTTTGAAGGAAGGAAGTACTGTGAACATGATTTTCAGATGCTCTTTGCACCTTGCTGTCATCAATGTGGTAAGTTTTACTGCTGAATGTAAAGTAAAAGTAAGTTTCAAAATTACTTAAGCTATTTAACACTAATAAAGTATCACTGGTTTTGGTTGTCATTATAAATAGCATTTAGGTAATTTACCAGCCGTCTTTCCTATTATTAATATATAACAAACTAGAAGAGTATCAAAACCTGGAGAGAGGCCCTGAAGTGCTCAGTTGGTTAGAGCATCATCCCAATATGCCAAGGTTGTGGGTTTGATCCCCCATCAGGGTACATATAGGAATCAACCAATGAATGCATAACTAAGTGGCATAACAAATTGATTGTCTCTCTCTGACTCTCCTACCCTCCCGTCTCTCTCTTCCTCTCTCTCTAAAAAAAAAAAATCAATAAATAAATTAAAAATTGTATTTAAAAACCAGAGAGAAGCCCCAGCCAGTGTGGCTCAGTTGGTTGAGCATCATCCCACAAGCCAAAAAGTCACCAGTTTAACTCCCATTCAAATTTAGTCCCCATGCCAGGGTTGCAGATTTAGTCCCCAGTCAGGTTGTGTGCAGAAGGCAGCCCATCAATGTGTCTCTCTCACATGATGTTTCTCTCCCTCTTTTTCTCCCTCCCTTCCCCTTTCTAAAATAAATAAATAAACTTTTTAAAAAATTTAAAGGAAAGAAAAATTATTTTTAATGACTTATAGTATAAAAGTATTTTGGGACAAATGAGAACTTCTGTTAGATAATCTTTTAGAATGTTCATTTCCCCTGTTAGTACAAACTATACCTACTTGTTTTTGGGTTTTCCAGGAGAGAGAAGAGATGTGAGATACATAGATGCTGAAAGATTACTTGTGTGTCGTAGCCCCGGCTGGTGCGGCTCAATAGATTGAGCACTGGCCTGTGAACAGAAAGATTGCTTGTGTATTGCACAAGTGGTGGGCTTGCTTGCTCCTTAACCCCTTCACTGGTTGCTAACAGCCCTACTAAAAGGTCTCCAGAGATTGGAGAAATTGATTACAATGTTGCAAAGGTTTAATGAAAGAAGAAATTAAGCACTGGTTATAAGAATATGTTCTGTGGATTTCAGTTTTCTGTGTCAATGATAACCAGAAATTACCAAAAGACATTCAAGAGAGTCCAGTACATTGTTTGTAAAAGAAAAGCCAGATTCAGAGATGTGATAAGACAGCCTGAAAATAGAGCTACAGAATCCAAAGGAAGGATACAGATGAAATAGAAAACATTTTGCTGATATAGTGCTTACTGTGGTAGACACATACATAAAAAGTGCCTATTTGTGGAGAAAGGTTTAAGTGTATTTTTTCCCTTACTGCTTTTAGCGGTAAAACACCACATTGGATATGTTTTGTGTCCCTTTCCACAGGTGAGTTCATCATTGGCCGAGTTATCAAAGCAATGAACAACAGCTGGCACCCTGAGTGCTTCCGCTGCGACCTCTGCCAGCAAGTCCTGGCAGACATCGGGTTTGTCAAGAACGCTGGCAGGTAGGAGTTTGTATACTTGTCAGGTGTGCATAGATAAAGTGACTACTACAAGGTCATGCATATGTTCTTATGGGGCTGTGAGGCAGTGCTTTAGGACACTGAATTTAAGGTATAGGGACTCAGAACCGGTGCCTGTTAGGAGAGGGCCCTGCAGTTTTTGTGCAGCAGTGCTTGACTGCCACTTGTGTTCCTGGGCTGACAAAAAGAGGTATAGGTACTTAAAATGCAGTTTCTTAAGTATCAGTCAGATTACTTGGATTGGAATAAATAACTTTTTTTAAAAAAGTAGTGGCTTGATTCTGCTCTGTTAAGTCAGCAGTGAGTTTTAAAGAAATGATTTCCTTAATTTCTTTTGGGAGATAGGAGAAGCATATTTTTTTTTAATCATTAGGAAGGACCTTATATTTTATTTAAGTTTCTGAAACAATTTTGGCTTTGTTTAGACATCTGTGTCGCCCCTGTCATAATCGTGAGAAAGCCAGGGGCCTTGGAAAATACATCTGCCAGAAATGCCACGCCATCATTGATGAACAGCCTTTGATTTTCAAGAATGACCCTTACCATCCAGACCATTTCAACTGTGCCAATTGCGGGTATTGTGATTTCTTTGTTATTGCACAAATGGTGGAAATAAAATAAAAGATCACATTTCTCTGTATTTCTGTTATGTCTGCAAACCAAATTGTTTTTCTCCAACTTTTAATCTGGAAAATTTTAAACCTATAGAAAAGTCAAGAGAACAATGAAAAGAATACCTACATGCCCATCGTTTAACTTCATCAGTTAACATTTTGCCCCATTTGACTGGGTGTACAGCACATGTTGTGTGTGTGCATGTGCACATGCATGTGCATGTACAGACCTGGGAATATTCAAACCATGTTAAAATATCCCAAATCATCTCAAAAACTGCTTTTCCAATATAGGATTCAAAAAGAGCTTTTAAAAGTCTTGTCTTTGTATACATCTATAGCTTCTACAGTTGTTAATAATTAGGGTATTATCTCAAGATATTTTAAATTACATCTAAAGGGAATTTTTTTTCTTCAAAATCTCATAATAAATTGTTGGGCTATGATTTCCTGAGTTTGTTATCTAATATAAAATTTTAAATGAAAAAGATACTTTACTATAATGAATATGAACTTACATACTAAATTCTAGTAGGGGAAGACATAAGGTAGGCAAAAGGTCAAGAAAACAGCTTTGTGGTGTTAGTATAGCCATCTCATCTTTCTTGTGATTATCAATTTATGCCTTACCTGGTTTTCTTGCCTATCCTCCCTCTGGTAGGATACTTCTCATTTTCCTTTAACATTTGTAAAGAATTATTTAAAAAGATGAAATTCAGACAAGTCTGTTTGTCTAATTGGGGCTATCTCTGACATGTGTATTGACACAGGAGACTAAAAATAATAGCATATTTAAGCATTTGAAAACAGAAAATTCTGGTCATTTGTCTATTTCCTGTTCACATATAACTATTCTTGAGAGCTTGTGACAATTTAAATAATTATTATTAAATGGAACTAGTCTCTAAACTCCTGAGTTGTTTTAGAAAGATAATATCACTGAGTCCTCAGCATTATTATTCTCGACCTTTTTAAAGACAACAAATGGACTATATTGTGATAACAGTCAAAGAAATGATAGATAGGACCAGTGTGGTGGTATATATCTGATTTATTGGTACATTTTATCACTATTGTATGATATTGATGTTTTGGTAGGGATTTGAAACCTATTCAGACCTTTTAATTCACATTATTCTGATCACCAGGAGGGAAAAGAAGTTACAGGGATTGTTATAGTGATATCTTCAAAAACCTTCTAAAAGTGTTAGCCACGTTGTTGCCTGTTTGTTTCCTGTCTTGATGGTATTCATTTGAGTATCTTTCTCGTGGTCAGGAAGGAGTTGACTGCTGATGCCCGGGAGCTAAAAGGAGAACTGTACTGCTTGCCATGCCATGACAAAATGGGAGTCCCCATATGTGGTGCTTGTCGAAGACCCATTGAAGGGCGCGTGGTAAATGCCATGGGCAAACAGTGGCATGTGGAGGTAAATTCTAAATGATGTAGGGGCAAATAGTACTTTTTAATTTTCTTCCTTCAGGTGTGTTAGCAAGATAAAGAGATTTTTAGAGATTAAATATGAACACTTTGAAGACAACTGACTTTTTAGAAAATTAGGAATATGGAATATACACTGTTTTGTGAGCTCTTATAATGATATAGGATGTGATGTTTTGTACTTTATTTCTTTCCTTTTTTAGAAATATATTTGACTAACTAGGTTGTGACAGTTGTCCCATGTTTATTTTCCCTTTTGACTCCTCCAATCAGTATCACCTTCCCTCCAACAATCACTCCCTTAGTTTATGTCCATGGGTCATGTATATAAGTTGGCTTCTCCATATCCTATACTTTTCTTAACATCTCCCTGTATATTTTGTACCTACCAATTATGTTTCTTATTCCCTGTACATTTTCCTCCATTCTCCCTCTTCCCCCTCCCTGCTGATAACCCTCCAGATTCTGTTCCTTTCTAGTTGTTTGCTTAGTTTTTTTTTTGTTTTTTAGATTCACTTCTTAATAGTTGTGAGTTGACATTTTACTGTTCATAGTTTTGATCTTCTTTTTCTTTTTTTATTTATATTTTATTGATTATGCTATTACAGTTGTCCCATTTCTCCCCCATCATTCCCCTCCACCCTGCACACCCCCTCCCATCCACATTCCCCCCTTTAGTTCATATCCATGTGTCATAAGTTCTTTAGCTTCTACTTTTCTCACACTATTCTTGCCCTCCCCCTGTCTATTTTCTACCCACCATCTATGCTACTTATTCTCTGTACCTTTTTCCCCTCTTTCCTCCTCCCACTCCCCTGTTGCTAACCCTCCACGTGATCCCCATTTCTGTGTTTCTGTTCCTGTTCTAATTGTTTGCTTAGTTTGCTTTTGTGTTAGGTGTGGTTGTTAATATCTGTGAGTTTGCTGTCTTTTTACTGTCATATTTTTTATCTTTTTTTTAGATAAGTCCCTTTAACACTTCATATAATAAGGGGTTGGTGATGATGAACTCCTTTAACTTGACCTTAACTGAGAAGCGCTTTATCTTCCCTTCCATTCTAAATGATAGCTTTGCTGGATAGAGCAATCTTGGATGTAGGTCCTTGCCTTTCAGGACTTGGAATGCTTCTTTCCAGCCCCTTCTTGCCTGTAAGGTCTCTTTTGAGAAATCAGCTGACAGTCTGATGGAAACTCCTTTGTAGGTGACTGTGCCCTTATCCCTTGCTGCTTCTAGAATTCTCTCCTTCATTTTAATCTTGGCTAATGTAATTATGATGTGCCTTGGTGTGTTCCTCCTTGGGTCCACCTTCTTTGGGACTCTCTGAGTTTCCTAGACTTCCTGGAATTCTATTTCCTTTGCCAGATTGGGGAAGTTCTCCTTTATTATTTGTTCAAATAAGTTTTCCACTTGTTGCTCTTCCTCTTCCCCTTCTGGTATCCCTATAATTCGGATGTTGGGATGTTTAAACATGTCGTGGAGGTTCCTAAGCCTCTCCTCATTTTTTTGGACTCTTGTTTCTTCCTTCTTTTCTGTTTGGTTGGTTGTTTCTTCCTTCTGGTCCACTCTTTTGACTTGAGTCCGTTTTCCTCCCATCACTATTGATTCCCTGTGGGAATTTCTTCATCTCACTTCATTTGTTCATCTAATTTGTGACCAAAATCAACCAATTCTGTGAGCTTCTTAATCACCAGAGCTTTGAACTGTGCATCTGATAGGTTGGCTACCAGTGCTTTGAGCTGTGCATCTGATAGGTTGGCTATCTCTTGGTCTCTTAGATGAATTAGCTTAAGGGCTTTGAGCCGTTCTCCCATTTGAGCCAACTTTGGCTTTGGTTTTTTTGTTTGTTTGTTTGTTTGTTTGTTTTTTGGTCTGGTCGCGCCTGTTACATATGAGGGGCAGAGCCTTAGGTGTTCACCAGGGTGGGGCAACCCAGTCACTAGGTTGTGATGCTGGATGTGGGGGCGGGGTCCGAGAGGTAACAGTGGCACTTGCTCCACTCTCTCTCAGATTCCAGTCCCTTTCGCCGCTTTCCCCAAGCAAATTGGGTCCTTCTGGTGCTGATTTCCGTATGGGTGGGCTTGTGTATGTTCTAGGACCCTGTGAGTCTAACGAACTCTCCTGTGAGGCTGGTATCCTCTCCCAGCACTTCAACCCCCACAAGTGTTTTCAATCGGTGCTTTTAGACTTTATTTCCTGACACTGGGGCCCTGCGTTGCGCAGTCTGTCTTACTGCCGGTTTTCACCTGGTTTATCTGCATGCGAATGTGTGACTGTGGTCAGCCCCCTTGTGCGCGTTGCTTGGTCTGCTCGTTGCCTCCCCGAGCTCAGTAACCGCCACCTGTGTGCCCCGGATTACTAGGCACTGCTTTTTCCTGCTGCGACCCCTCTGTGCCAGCCGCCAACTGTGCCCCTCTTAGTGGTCTGAGTGAATCGTTGTGGGACTCCTGTACAATTCAATTTTTTATCTGTTCTGGCTGGGGGTTTTTGGTTCTATATTTCGGTTGTCCTTAATCTTGGTTGTGAGAGGAGGCATAGTGTGTCCACCTACGCCTCCATCTTGGCCAGAAGTCTGGTCTTCTTTTTCTTAGATAAGTCCCTTTAACATTTCATATAAAAAGGGGCTTGGTGATGATGAACTCCTTTAACTTGACCTTATCTGGGAAGCACTTTATTTTCCCTTCCATTCTAAATGATAGCTTTGCTGGATAGAGCAATCTTGGATGTAGGTCCTTGCCTTTCATAATTTTGAATACTTCTTTCCAGCCCCTTCTTGCCCGTAAGGTCTCTTTTGAGAAATCAGCTGATAATCCTTTTTTTTTATTCAAGTACCATAGTCTCCATTTTCACCCCACAATGACCCCCTGCCCCACTCATCCCCACCTCCCACCCTTGACCTTACCCCCTTTGGCTTTTTCCATGTATCCTTTATACATGTTCCCTGATGGCCCTTCCCTTATTCTCCACCATTATCCCTCTGGTTATATTGTTCAGTGGCGCATTATCCTTGTTGAGAGTGGTGTGTTAAAATCCCCTAGTATAAGTGTGTTGCTGTCTGTATCTTTCTAGAAGTCCTCCAAGATTTTCCTTACACATTCGGGTGCTCGAATGTATAAGGAATGTTGGGTGTATATATGTTTATAATGTTTATGTCTTCTTGACAGATTCTTCTCTTGAGTATTATGAAGTGTCCTTCTGTGTTTCTTTTTATGGCCTTGGTTTGAAGTCTATTTTGTCTGATATAAGTATTGCTACCCTGTTTTTTTCCCTCTCCATTTACTTGGAAAATTTTTTCCCAACCCTTCACTTTCAGTCTGTGTAGGTCTTTTGTTTTGAGGTAGATCTATTATAGGCAGCATATGTGCAGGTCAGGTTTTCTTATCCATTCAGCTCCTGTGTTTTGATTGGAGCATTCAATCCATTTACATTTAAACTTAATTC
The DNA here is from genome assembly GCA_004027475.1 of Anoura caudifer. NCBI lineage: Eukaryota > Metazoa > Chordata > Mammalia > Chiroptera > Phyllostomidae > Anoura > Anoura caudifer. The sequence continues at coordinate 13,631 of PVKU01007206.1, forward strand.
TGATAGGTGCTTATTCATTTTTCCCCCTTCGTACCTGTGTTCCTCTCTCTCACTCTCTTTCCTCCTATTCTTTTTTTAAGATTTTATTTAATTAGTTTTAGAGAGGGGAAAAGAACGAGAAAGAGTGAGAGAAACATCAATGTGTGGCTGCCTCTCACACACTTCCCACCAGGGACCTGGCTCACAACCCAGGCATGTGCCCTAGACCAGGAATCAAACTGACAACCCTTTGGTTCACAGGCCAGCACTCAACCACTGAGCCATACCAGCAAGGGCTCTTTCTCTTCATAAAACAGTCCCTTTAGCATATCTTGTAGTGTTGGTGTGGTGAAAGTATATTCTTTCAGTCTACTTTTGTCTGGAAAATTCCTTATTTCATCCTCCATTTTAATTGAGAGCCTTGCTGGGTAGGGTAGTCTTGGTTGTAGGCCTTTGCTTTTCATTAATTGGAATATTTCTTAACATTCCCTTCTGTTTGTAGTGTTTCTGTTGAGAAATCTGTTGCTAGCCAAATCGGAGTTTTCTTACATGTTACTTCTTACTTCTCCTTTGCTGCTTTTAAGGTTCTCTCTTTGTCTTTTAAACTTGGCATTTTAATTATGGTGTGTCTTGGACTAGGCCTCTTTGGGTTCATTTTGATTGAGACTCACTGTGCTTTCTGAACATGCATGGCTTTTCCCTTCTCCAGGTTCTGAAAGTTTCTGTCATTTTTTTGAGCAGCTTTTCTATCCCTTGCTTCTTTTCTTCTCCTTCTTGTTTTCCTGCGATTCGAATATTGTTGTGTTTCATGTTATCTTGTAGTTCCCTTAAGTTATCTTCATATTTTTTTTTTTTAGTATTTTTTTGTGTAGCTGTTCTCCCTGGGCATTTCTTTCTACCTTGTCTTCCAGCTCACTAATTTGGTCTTTGCTTCATCCAGCCTGCTTATAATTCCCTCTGCTGTATTTTTTATTTCAGAAATTGTATTCTTCATTTCTTCCTTGTTCTTACTGATAGTTTCTGTTTCCTTTTTCATATTCTTGTAGTTCCCACTCAGTGCCTTGTAGTTGTCAGTGAGTTCCTTGAGCATCCTTATAACCATTCTTTTGAATTCTGTACCTGATAATTTGCTTACCTCCGTTCATTTAGCTGTTTTACTGAGCAGTCTTCCATGCATTCTGATTGCAGGTTCTTTTCTTTATCTCCCCACTTTAGGTGAGTTTTTGTTTGTTTCTGTGATTCCCGATGCTCTGGTTTGCCAGCTTTCTTCATAGGGTGCACAAAGGGTTTGGTAGGAATTCTGTGGGACTCAGTGGTGCTTTCTCTTCAGTCTCCTTGTCTGGATGCTCTAGGGTTGCCCTTTTTTTCCATTTGTGTAGGCTGTCTTGTTGTACTTGGTCTTTGCCTGTTGATACCTCCTTTGTTGGTGGGTTCTCCCCTCTAGCAGGTTTACTGGCATTTACAACTCCCATCTTTCCCTGTATGTGATCTGGGGCAGGGCAAAGGTGAAATGGAGTAAGACAGCGGGAGAGCATTCTATGGGAATTAAAGTACTCACAAGTAGAGAACACATAGGAGATCCTGTGGAGAAGTACAGCAATAACCGTGATATTTCACCCAACTAGCCACTTTTTATAAAAGGTGAAAAAGAGATAAGACTCTTATTAGAGGGGAAAGAGAACACTGACTCCAGAAATCAGAGTGCTTATGCAAGGTTAGATGGTGAGATATAGTAAGTACTATAAACTTGTAGTGTGCAAGAGGAAGACGTTAACCGCAACAGTAATAAAGCACAGGAAGGTAGTGAAATGGACTAAGACCATGGAAGGGTGCTGTGTGGGAATTGGAACAACAATAATATGACTAGAAATACATGATCTGAATTTTTTTTAAAAAGTAAAAGACCAAGATTAGTGTGTTATTGGTATACAAGTGAAGTGAAGGAAGAGAAATGAAAATGCAATATGAAAGGGAGAACAAAGAAAACCAGTCAAGCAATGAAATCAAACAAACAAAATAATAATAAAATAATAACAATAACAAAAATACAAATAAAAAGTAAAAAATAAAATGCAAGTTCTGTAGCATATCAGGGTGAATTCTGTCTCAGTTGTTGAGGTTATCCTTCTGATCTCTCTCTGGATCTGTCTTTGGTCCTTTCACAGCTCCAGGTCTCATTGTCTTACACTTGGAAGAAAAAAAAAACGTCCTGCTGACTTTAATCCTGCCAAGTGGGTTCTGCTGGTCTTCTGGTAGCTCCGGGCAGAGAGGGGCTGGGCTCCTTTTTTTTTTCCTTTCCTGTGGTTCTGCATTGGGAGCTTGGTCCGGGCTCCAATATTCACAGATGTCTAGCCTCTAGCCTAAGCCCTCCGAGCACTGTGCAGCCCCCGCAGTCCACATGTGCCCAGTGGGTACCTTTAATCCACCTTGTCGTTCCACTCTTTGATTAGTCCATGAGGTGCACCAAGTGGGAGCAATTTGCATCCCTCCTCCTTCTTTACTGGCCTGGTCACTGTGCATGCAAATTCCCTTTGGGACAGTTTAGTTTCCCTGTTAAATTAAGTCTCTGTGGACCACTACCCCACTGAGCCCCTACTGGCCCAACTTTGATCAGTCCATGAGGTACCCTGATTTAGACCAAATTGCACCCTTCCTCCTCCTTCTTCACTGGCCTGGCCAGGAGAACTCCTTGCCCAGTGACTGAAGGCCCTTTTTTTTTTTTTTTTTTTTTTTTTTTTTAAATAGATTCTCCTTGGTTGCAGCCAACCATTTTTAACAGGCTTCCAACTTTTCACACAGCCCAACTCTCTGACAAGTCCGGAGGCTCCTGGGTCAGGGTCAGTCACAGCCTAACACTTCTCCCACCTCCAGGTGTCACCCACTCTCCAGTTTCTGTGGTACTGTCCTAGCCGGGAAACACTGCCTCTGTGTGTCTCTCACTGTGACTTTATCCCCCAAGTGACTTCAAACATGCAGGTCTCTCCTGGTGTGGGACTGGCTTCCCTGCTCTGGGAGGGAAGGAAGCTGTTATGTTACAAGTGCTAATCTGGCTCTCTTCCAAACTTCCTGTGGTAGCCACAGTCCCTGGGACTGCAGCAGCCATGGTCCCTGCACAGGCCCCAGTGACCATCCCATCAGCCTGCATGATCTCCTTGCCATCTGGTTTTAAACATCCTTTGCAGTCTTTGGCTTCCAAACTTTATATAAGCTGGGATTCTGTTGGCTGTTCACTCTCTTCTTCAGAAGATTGGCTAGGTGTCCCTGTTGGATGCATGAGCAAGTGGGTTCAGCTCCCACCTACCTTGCTGCCATCTTACACCCTCAGAAAACAGCTGATAGTCTTATGGGAGCTCCTTTATAGGTAATTCTCTGCTTTACTTTTGCTGCTTTTGTGATTTTCTGTCATTAATCTTTGGCATTTTAATTATGATGTATTTTGGTTTGCCCTTTTTGGTTCCAACTTGTTTGGGACTCGTGCTTCCTGGACTTATATGTCTATTTCCTTCAGCAAATTAGGAAAGTTTTCTTTCATTATTTGTTCAAATAAGTTTTCAGTTTCTTGCTCTTCCTATTCTCTCCTTCTGGCATCCCTGTGAATCAGATGTTAGCACATTTGGAGATGTCCCAGAGTGTTCTTATTCTCCCCTCATTTTTTTGAATTCTTGTTTCTTTATTCTGTTCCCCATGAATGTTTGTTTCTTCCTTATGTTCCAAATCATTGATTTGAACCCCAGCTTCCTTCCCTTAACTGTTGGTTCCCTGTGGATTTTTCTTTATTTCTCTTAGTATAGCCTTCATTTCTTCCCTTACGCATCTTCTGTCCTCAATGAGTTCTCTGCGCACCCTATCACTGATGTTTTGAACTCTGTGTCTGATATGTTGCCTGTCTCAGTTTTGCTTAGTTCTTTCTCTAGAGTTTTGATCTATTCTTTCATTCGGGCCATATTTCTTTGTCTCCTCAATTTGGTAACCTCCTTATGTTTGTTTCTGTGTATTAAGTAGAGGAGTTTTGGCTCCTTATCTTGGTGCACCTGTTATATTGTGTGGGGCAGAGCCTTAGGTATTTGCCAGGGTGGGGCAATCCGCTCTGCTGCTTTATGGTGCTGTGGGGGAGGGATTAGAGAGGAAATGATGCTGCTTGCTCAGCTCTCATCCTATTTCCAGTCACTTTACCCAATTTTCCCACTTCCCATATGCAGTTGGCACCCTTCTAGCTGCTGCCCTGGTGCTGAATACAAGAGTAGGTGGGTTTGCTCTGTGTTCTAGGGCTGTGTGGGTCCTTTAAATGAGCTTTCCTCAGAGACCAGCAGTTACTTCTTCCGCCCCAACCCCCCCACTGTTTTTTTGTAAAGATTTTATTTATTAGTTTAGAGAGAGGGGAGAGAAGGATAGAAGCATCAATGTGTCGTTGCCTCTCATGTGCCCCCCTAGTGAAGACCTTGCCTGCAACCCAGGCATGTGCCCTAGACTGGTAATCGAACCAGTGACCTTGTGGTTCACAGGCCTGCACTCAATCCACTGAGCTATGCCAGCCAGGGCCCCCCACTGGTTTTTACAGCCAGAAATTATGAGGCTTTTTTCCCCTGGCACTGGAACCCTGGGCTGTGCAGTATAGTCTGGGGCTAGGATCAGTCACATCCCAGGTGTCCCTCCTGGTTTTTAACCACCACACATGAATGTTGGACCACCAGTTCAACTGGCAATCGCCACACCACGTCCTCTCACCCTAATTCCTGGTGTCTGCCCCGCCTGCCCATCTGAATGGATGTTTCCTCTTTAAATCCTTGGTTGTCAGAGTTCCGTACAGTTTGATTTTCTGGCAGTTCCTGTTTTTAGGTTTGAAGTTAGTTGTGGTCCTTCTTATTACAGTTGTAGGAGGCGGCGAAGCGTTACCTACCTATACCTCCATCTTGGCCAGAAGTCTGTTCTTAAATTTTCTTGAGACAAGTGTCATGGTCCATCTCCAGCAGCAGCCTTTGCTTACAGATGTTACTTAGACATTTACCTGGCTTCTCATTTTGTGATGTTTGAATAGGCTGGGGCTTCACTTGTCAAAGACACCTGAATTAAGACTGAAATTGCTGCAGGAATACCTATGGCCGAATGAAACTACTACCTCCAACTTTCATGTCCCTTCTCTGAGGATAGTGTATAACTTCACAGTTTTACTTCATCTGATAAGTAAAATATGGTGAATCAAAAATGACCTGTAGCAATTATTTTTTTCAGCATTTTGTTTGTGCCAAGTGTGAAAAACCATTTCTTGGACATCGCCATTATGAAAGGAAGGGCCTGGCATATTGTGAAACCCACTATAACCAGGTATTGTATCTACTCATTGGATATTAGATATACTTTTATGAATTTAAGCTTATCAATATTTCAGCTACAAAGAAATCTCTTGGAAATTTTTTTTTCACTGTAGGACTGAACCCTGGCTAGGGTTGTCATGATCCTTTAGCTTCCTTAAATCTGGAACACCTCCAGAGCCTTTTTGGTTTTTGGTAGTAATGAAAAGTAAATTATTTTCATCCTAACAGATAAAAATTAGTCAACCGCTACATGTGTTCTCTAGTAATGGTAAAATTTGGATTTAGGTAGCCAGCTGTTTGTTTTTAAGTGGTAGAAAGAAATAAAATCATATTAAATGTTTGGTGTTTTAAAACTTATTTCTAACACATGTTGAATTTTTACTACTTTTTATTTTTCAGCTGTTTGGTGATGTTTGTTTCCACTGCAACCGTGTTATAGAAGGTGATGGTAAGTAACTATACGGATTTCAGATGGCACTATTTTGAAACAAAAATATTTGGGAGATGTGAAAATTGGAAGAGGTTGATGATTGCTATTGTTTGGAATATGACTCTTATCAGTTACTTTTTCTCTTTGTTTGGTCTATTTCCCAAGCAATTTATATCAGTTAATATGATAATAGCCTAAGAGTTGGATTTGTTCCTCATTCATTTATGATAATACTTTAGGTCATTGCCACAGGGTTGTTACACTAGAAGTGTAAAAAGCATTTATGTTCAACCTTGAAACCTATTTTTCTTTCTGTTCCCTAGAATTATATAACTTGGAAGCTGTTGAGCAGTGTTATTAAGAACAGTTTAATCCACCATGGTAGGAAGAGTCACTTTAACTTTGCAGATGCTAAAACCTGGCAGTTACCTATAGACATTTCTAGGACTTACTGGCATTGTACCGGGATAATTAGGCACAGATGATTGAAACAGCAAGCAGCTGTGTTTGCTAATAGTCCCTAGCACAATTCTTCCAGAACCTTCCTGTCAAAGTTGTAAACATTTCTGTTTTCAGCATGCTTCATGGTTCTCAGCAGAGAATATCACTGGGAAAATGCTTGCTGAAATAACACATATATGCATCTTGCAAAAAAGTTTAGTTCAAGAAAACAATCTGTAGTGCCCTTAAAATAAAACTTTCTCGTACAGGGGACAAGATACCAGATGAAAGTCACTGTCAAAGGAAGCTCTCAGTTTTAAAAGAAAGACTCCTTTCTTTCTTTTGAATGTAGGTGAATACATTAATGGCTGGGTGTTTTGTTTTTTTTAATTACTTCCCTATTCTATATTTCTCTGTTGGACCAGTGGCAGTACGAACAGAAAAGCAGGGAGAAGTGTGCTTGCTGGTAGGGAAGCATTGTGCCACGAAAGCTCATCTGAGTGATACATACACTGCATTGTCTGCAGGAGTGAGAGGACAAGAGCTTTCCTGTGAAGACATTGTTCATAGCATTTATATGCCTCATAGGACACACAGAAGAAAGGAAAAGAAAAAAATTAACTGTAAATAGAGGTTGATCTGCAGTATCCTACATTCACACCTTCAGTGAATGGTTTCCTGATAAGAGAAGCATTTTCAACAGACACAGAGCAGTAATACTTAAACTGATACAGTTTTTTAAAATTGTGGTTCAAGTACAGTTGTCTGCCTTTTCTGTCCACCACTCCCTGCCCACCCCAGCCATCCCCACCTCCCTCCCCTGATTCCAAACCCCTTGGTTTTGTCCATGTGTCCTTCATAGTTGTTCCTGAAAACCTTTCCCCTCTTTTCCACTCATTATCACCTCCCATCTCTCCTCTAGTTACTGTTAGGTTGTTCTTCATCTCAATGTCTCTGGTTATATTTTGCTTGCTTATCTGTTTTGTTGATTAGATTCCATAAAGATGAGATCATATGGTATTTGTCTTTCATTGCCTGGCTTATTCCACTTAGCATAATGCTCCCAAGTTCCATCCAGGCTGTGCCAAAGGGTAGGAGCTCCTTTCTGCTGCATAGTATTCCATTGTATAATTAATTATACCATAGTGTTTTGATCCTTTCATTTACTAATAGGCACTTAGGTTGCTTTCAGCACTTGACTATAGTAAATTGTGCTGCTATAAATATTGGAGTACATAGCTTCTTTTGCATTGGTGTTTCAGGGTTTGTAGGATTAATCCCAGCAGTGGAATTGCCTGGTCAAAAGGCCATTCCATTTTTAGTTTTCTGAGAAAATTTCATTCTGTTTTCCACAGTAGCTGTACCAGTCTCCATTCCCACCAACAGTGTACTAGAGTTCACTTTTATCCGCAACCTCTCCAACACTTGTTATTTATTGATTTGGTGATGATGACCATTCTGACCAGTGTGAACTGGTATCTCGTCATGGTTTTAATTTGCATCTTACTGATAGCTAGTGACACTGAACATCTTTTGATATGTCTCTAGGCCCTCTGTATGTCCTCCTTGCAGAAGTGTCTGTTCAGGTCTTTTGCCCATTTTTTTAATTGGATTGTTTGTCTTCCTGGAGTGGAGTCATGTGAGTTCTTTATATATTTTGGAGATCAAACTCTTGTCCAAGGCATCATTGGCAAATATGTTTTCCCATATAGTTCGTACTCTTTTCATTTTAATGCTGTTTTCTTTAGCCATGCAAAAGGTTTTCATTTTGATGAGATCCCATTTGTTTATTCTTTCCTTTATGTTCCTTGCTCTAGGGAACATATTGGTGAAAATATTGCTGTATGGAATATCTGAGATTTTCCTGCCTACGTTCTTCTCTAGGACTTTTATGGTATCGCGACTTATATTGAACTCTTTTAACCACTTCAAGTTTATTTTTGTGTATGGTGTAAGTTGGTGATTGAGTTTCAATTTTTTTGCATGTAGCTGTCTAGCTCTCCCAACATCATATGTTGAAGAAACTATTTGTACTTCATTTTATGCTTCTGCACCTTTTGTCAAATATTAATTGAGCATAGAGACTTTGGTTTATTTCTGGGATCTCTATTCTGTTCCATTGATCTATGCATCTATTCTTATGCCACTACCAGGCTTTTTTGATTACAGTGGCCTTTTAATACAGTTTGATATCAGGTATTATGATCCCCCCTATTTTGTTCTTCTTTCTCAAAATTGCTGCAGCTATTTGGGGTCATTTATGGTTCCATATAAATTTTTGAAATGTTTGTTCTATATATGTAAAATATGTTATTGGTACTTTAATAGGGATTGCACTGAATCTGTAAATTGCTTTGGGTAGTATGGACATTTTGATGATAATTCTTCCAATCCATGAACATGGTACATGCTTCAGTTTATTTGTGTCTTCCTTGATTTCTTTCTTCAGTTTTGCATAGTTTTCTGACTATAGGTCTTTTACCTCCTTGGTTAGGTTTATTCCTAGATATTTTACTTTTCTTATTGTTATATCAAATGGGATTTTATTCATGATTTCTGTTTCTGATTTTTCATTGTTGATATACAAAAATGCCTTCCATTTCTGAATATTCACTTTGTATCCTGCTGTTTTGCTAAATTCACTTATTAGGTCAAGTATTTTTTTGGTAGAGTCTATAGGATTTTCTGTGTACACTATCATGTCATGTGCAGACACTGACAGTTTGGCTTCCTCCTTTCCAATTTGGATGCCTTATATTTTTCTTGTCTGCTTGCTGTGCCTAGGACTTCCAATACTATGTTGAATAGGAGTGTTGAGTATAGACATCCTTGTCTTCTTGCTAATATTAATGGGAAAGCTTTTAGTTTTTGCCCTTTGAGTATGATGTTGGCTGTACGTCTCTTGTTTGTGGCCTTCATTATGTTGAGGAATGCTCCCTCTGTTACTACTTTACTGAGTGTTTTTATCATGAATGGGTGTAGTACCTTATCAAATGCTTTCTCCACATCTATTGATATGATCATGTGATTTCTGTCTTTGCTTTCCTTTGTGTGATATATTACATTTATTAATTTGTGAATATTGTACGTTCCTTGCATACTTGGGATGAATCCCACTTGGTCATGGTCTATGATCTTTTTTTGTTATTAATTATGCTATTACAGTTGTCCCATTTCCCCCCGTCATTCCCCTCCACCCTGCACACCCCCTCCCACCCACATTCCCCCCCTTTAGTTCGTGTCCATGTGTCATAAGTTCTTTAGCCTCTACGTTTCCCACACTATTCTTGCCCTCCCCCTGTCTATTTTCTACCCACCATCTATGCTACTTATTCTCTGTACCTTTTCCCCCTCTCCCCTCCTCCCATTCCCCTGTTGCTAACCCTCCATGTGATCTCCATTTCTGTGTTTCTGTTCCTGTTCTTGTTGTTTGCTTAGTTTGCTTTTGTTTTAGATGTGGTTGTTAATATCTGTGAGTTTGCTGTCTTTTTACTGTCATATTTTTTATCTTCTTTTTCTTAGGTAAGTCCTTTAACATTTCATATAATAAGGGCTTGGTGATGATGAACTCCTTTAACTTGACCTTATCTGAGAAGCACTTTATCTTCCTTTCCATTCTAAATGAAATCTTTGCTGGATAGAGCAATCTTGGATGTAGGTCCTTGCCTTTCATAACTTGGAATACTTCTTTCCAGTCCCTTCTTGCCTGTAAGGTCTCTTTTGAGAAATCAGCTGACAGTCTGATGGGAACTCCTTTGTAGGTAGCTGTCCTGTTATCCCTTGCTGCTTCTAGAATTCTCTCCTTCATTTTAATCTTGGCTAATGTAATTATGATGTGCCTTGGTGTGTTCCTCCTTGGGTCCACCTTCTTTGGGACTCTCTGAGCTTCCTGAACTTCCTGGAAGTCTATTTCCTTTGCCAGATTGGGAAAGTCCTCCTTTATTATTTGTTCAAATAAGTTTTCCACTTGTTGCTCTTCCTCTTCCCCTTCTGGTACCCCTATAATTCAGATGTTGGGATGTTTAAGGATGTCCTGGAGGTTCCTAAGCCTCCCTCATTTTTTTGAATTCTTGTTTCTTCCTTCTTTTCTGTTTGGTTGGTTGTTTCTTCCTTCTGGTCCACTCTTTTGATTTGAGTCCCAGTTTTCCTCCCACCTCTGTTGGTTCCCTGTACGTGTCCCTTCATTTCACTTAGTGTAGCCTTCATTTGTTTATCTAATTTGTGAGCAAAATCAACCAATTCTGTGAACATCCTGATCACCAGTGCTTTGAACTGTGCATCTGATAGGTTGGCTATCTCTTGGTCACTTAGATGAATTGGCTCTGGGGCTTTGATTTGTTCTCCTGTTTGATCCATTTCTGGGGGTGTTTTTTTGTTGTTTGTTTGTTTGTTTGTTTTGGTCTGGTTGTGGCTGTTATGTAGTGAGGGGTGGAGCCTTAGGTGTTTTCTAGGGAGGGGCAGCCAGTCACTGGGTAGTGATGCTGGATTTGGGGGCAGAGTCTGAGAGGGAACAATGGTGCTTGCTCTGCTCTTTCTCAGATTCCAGTCCTTTCCACCACTTACCCTTTGCCTGGATTATCTGCATGCGAATGTGGGACCACCTGGTCAGCCAGCCGCCTTGCCCGGCCTCACTGGGTCTGCACCATTGCCACCCTGTGCCCTGGGTCCGCTAGCTGCCACCTGCGTGCCTGGGTGTACCAACCTCTACTTTTTCCTGCCTCGACTCCGCCCCTCTTACTGGTCTGGATGAATGGTTGTTGGACTTTGTACAGTTCAATTTTCTGTCAGTTCTGGTTGTTTTCTTGTTTCTAAATCTTTGTTGTCCTTAATTTTGTTTGTGCAAGGAGGCACAGTGTATCCACCTATGCCTCCATCTTGGCCAGAAGTCTGTGTATGATCTTTTTAATGTATCCTGGATGCAGTTTGATAATATTTTATTGAGGATTTTAGCAACATCTACAGTTTTGGCCTGAAGTTTTCTTTCTTTGTGGTGTCTTTATCTGGCTTTGGGATTAGGATGATGCTGGCTTCATGAAAAGAGTTTGACAGTCTTCCGTCTTCTGTACTTTTTGGAATAGTCTGTGAAAGTTAGGGGTTAGTTCTTTCTTAAATGCTGTGTAAAATTCCCCTGTGAAACCATCTGATCCAGGGCCTTTGTAAGCAGGGAGTTTTCTGATTACTGCTTCAATTTTCACCAGCTGTTATTGGTCTGTGCAGGCTTTCTGCTTTGTCTTCATTCAGTTTTGGAAGATTATATTTTTCTAGAAATTTGTCCATTTCATCTAGGCTTTCAAATTTCTTGGCATACAGTTCTTCATAGTAATGTCTTACAATCCTTTGTATTTCTATGGTATCACTTGTAATCTCTCCTCTTTCATATCTGATTGTGTTTATTTGGGTCTTCTGTCTTTCTTTTCTTGATGAGTCTCCTTTAAGGCTTTTTGATTTTATTTATCTTTTCAGAGAACCAGATCCTGGATTTATTGATCCTTAGAATTGTGCTTTTAGTCTCTTATGTCATTTAATTTGGCTCTGATTTTAGTTATTTCCTTCCTGCTACTTGCTATGGGCTGTCTTTGTTATTGTTCCTCCAGTTCTTATAGACATAGGATTAGGTTGTTTATTTGAAATGTTCCTATCTTTTTTCAGTTGGCCTGTATTACTATGAACTTCCTTCTCAGGACTGCCTCCATTGTGTCCAATAAGTTTTAGATTGTTGTGAGTTCATTTTCATTTGTTTCCAGAAACTTTTTGATTTCTTCCTTGAGCTCATTCTTAACCCATTCACTGTTTAATAGCATGGCATTCAATCTTCATGAGTGTGAGAGTTTTTGAGTTTTTTCCTTGAGGTTGTTTTCAGTCTGTGTAGGTCTTTTGTTCAGAGGTTGGTCTCTTGGAGGGAGCATATGTGTTAGTCATGATTTCTTATCCATTCAACTATTCTATGCCATTTGATTGGAGCATTTAATCCATTTACATTTAAGGTTTTTATTGATAAGTACTTATTTATTGCCATTTTACTTCTTTCATACATGTGTTCCTCTCTCTCTCTCTATCACTCTTTTTTTTTTTTTTTTCCTTTTCTTAGAGCAGACCCTTTAGTATCTCTAGCAGTGCTTGTTTGGAGGGGGTATATTCTTTGAGGCTACTTTTGTCTGGGAAGCTCCTTATTTGGCCTTCCATTTTAATTGAGAGCCTTGCTGGATAAAGTAGTCTTGGTTGCAAGCCTTTGTTTTTCATTATTTGGAATATTTCTTGCCAATCTCTTCTGGCTTGGAGTGTTTCCATTGAGAAGTTAGCTGCTAGTCTTATTGGGGCTCCTTTGTATGTTACTTCCTGTTTCTCTCTCTGTCATGGAATTTTGCCATTTTAATGATGATGTGTCTTGAAGTGGGCCTCCTTGGGTTCCTCTTGATTTGGACTCTGTGTTTCCTGGATTTGTGTGACTTTTTCTCTCATCAAATTAGGGAAGTTTTTTATCATTACTTTTTCAAATAGGTTTTTTATCCCTTGCTCTTCTTTTTTTCCTTCTGGTATCCCTATTATTTGGATATTACATTTCATGTTGTCCTGTAGTCCCTTACCACCTCTTTATTCTTTCTGAGTCTCCTTTTCCTTTTCTTACTCTTTCTGGTTATTTTTTTCTACTTTGTCCTCCAGCTCACCGATTTGATCCTCTGCTCATCTAGCCTGCTTTTGATTCCTTCTACTGTATTTCAGTTCAGAAATTGTATTCTTCATTTCCTCTTGGCCCTTGTTGATAGTTTCTATTTCTTTTTTCATATTGATATAGTTTGCAGTGAGATCATTGTAGTTTCCCTATAGTTTTTGATAACTCTCTGTGAGTTCATCAGGCTTACTTGTAACCATTGTTTTAACTCAACACCTAATATTTGACTTTCCTCTATTTCATTTTCATTCTTTCTGAGGCTTCCTCCTTTCCTTTTGTTTGGGGTTTGTTTCTTTGAAGTCTTCCCATTGTTTTTGAGACTCTTCTTCTTAGCCTCTGCTTCCTAAATTGATCTGTTCTGACTCCCTGGGTTTGTGGTATGATTTTTTATGGTAAGAGACCTGTGAGATTCAGTGGTGCAGTGTCCTAGATCTCTGAACTTACTGCTCTTGGTATGCCATCTGTGTTGGCTGTCTGGATTTATTTGAGATTTGGTTGTTGTTGGGTCTTTCTTTGATAGGTCCTTCCCTGCAGGTGGTTGACTGAGGGTCACTCTGCCAGCCACGTCCTGTATGCTGTTGTGCAGGTGCAGACAGGTTGTGCCAAAGCTGGTTCTTCTGTGTGTCCAAGCTTATAAGGCTTCTCTCTCGCTGTTGTTCAGTTGTTTGTTCTGGACATTTCTCACTGTTTAGCTGTAATTCCAGATTGGTCCTGGGAGGAGGTTAGTGTGGCTTCTGCTCACTCCTCCACCATCTTCCTTTATTATCTGTTGGTGATTCCTTTGTTGGTGGGTTCTCTCCTCCAGCAGGTGAATTGGTGTTCACAGCTCCCACCTACCCTTGTATGTGATCAGTTGTAGGGGGAAGGCAAAATGGGTGAAGGCAGCAGGAGAATAATCCATGACATTTAGAGTACAAACCCATAGACAAGAGATAGGAGATCCTTTGGGTAAGTATAGCATTAACCGTGATATTGCACCTAACTAGCCACTTTTTATAAAAGGTGGAAAAGAGATAAGACTCTCGTTAGAGGGGGAAAGGCTTGTGAGCTGAATCCAGAAAACAGAGCTCTTATTGGAGGTCAGATTATGAGATTAAATTATAGAAAGTAGGCATAGTGTGCAGGAGAATGGAGTTAACCACAACAGTAATAAAGTTCTGGAAGATAGTGAAATGTGCTAAGATCCAGGAGGGGTTCTGTGTAGTAATTACAATTGTATGGAACAACAATTATTTACAATGATACTGGAGCAACAATCATAGGAAGAAACTATATGATCGGAATAAGAGGAATAGGAAGTACATGACCTAGAGTAGTGTGCTATGCTTTCATAGTGTGCTAATACACTATGAAAGCAAGAACAAGGAGAACCAGTCAATGCAATGAAACAAACAAAACAAAGAAAACTAAACAGAAAGGAGAGAAATTAAAAAAACTAATAAAATTAAAGAAGTAGAAACAATGAAAGAATAATGATAATACAAATCAACAGTAACATGCACATTCTCTGGAATAGCAAAGTGAAATTTGTCTCAGTTTCTCAGTTATTCGGATTAGCCTGTGGTCCCTCTTTGGGTCTGTCTCTGGACCTTCACAGCTCCAGGTCTTATTGTCTCACTTGGGGGAAAAAGGAGAAAAAAAAGCCTACTGACTTTAAATCGGCCATGCGAGTTCTGCTGGTCTTCATGAATACAGTAGGCTGAGGGGTGTTGGGTTTCACTTTGCTCCCTTAATATGGTTTCGGGAGGGTTGGGGCGAGGTCTGGGCCACACTGTTCACAGTTGCCCACCCCTAGCCCAGGTCCTTCATTCACTGCCAGGCCCCCAATGCCTGTGAGCTCCAGGTCTGCGCCTTCAATCCACCAGTTGTGAGGTAAACTAATTAGAGGCAACTCACATACCACTTTCTTGCTCTTTGCTCTTCTAGGTGCTAAGCACTTTCAAAGTCTCTTCAGAGTAGTTCAGCTCCCCCACTGAGTTAAGTCTTTCTGGGGACTGCTAACTCTATGAGTCCTGCTGCTCTCCTTTGCGGAGGGCATACCTTCTTCCTCTGAGTGAGCTAGCCGAGCCGCATGGGAACAGGGGCACTGCTGCCACAGCGTGAACAGGGCCCAGGTTGTGGCTGTAGTAGCCAGTGACCAAGAACCTTTTTTTGAACAAAATACTTCTGTTCAAGACTGCTGCTTCTGACAAGTGCCCAGCCTCTCACAGAGCCCAGCTTTCTAACCGGACTAGAGACAATCTGAGTCAGGGTCTGACACAGCCCAACTCTTCTCCCCTTCTCCAGATGTCACCTGGCTCCCCAATTCCTCTGGTAATGACCCAGCCAGCATCCACAGTCTCAGTGGGTACATACCACCCCTGTGCATCTCCCACTTTGTCTTGTTATTGTTGTTGTTGTTGTTGGTTGGTTGGTTTTTTTAGAGAAGGGTCTATCTGGATTATAAGATAAAGGAAGGGGTATTAAATTATGACCTAATGGGGAAATTTATGGGAGATTTACTTATCTCTACTTAAAAGGGCTTATTCTTATAATTAAAAAATCTTGATGCTTTCTGTGTTATTAAAGTTCATCACTGGATAAAATTAATACTGATAAGTTAATACTGATAGTGGTATGCTACAAAGATTCATTTAGGAATGGACAGGCTTTTATTTATTTATTTATTTGGATTATTTAGCTTCTTTTTTTAATTACATTTTATTGATTGTGCTATTACAGTTGTCCCATTTCTCCCCCATCATTCCCCTCCACACTGCAACCCCCTCCCACCCACATTCCCTCCCTTTAGTTCATGTCCATGTGTCATAAGTTCTTTAGCTTCTACATTTCCCACATTACTCTTGCCCTCCCCCTATTTTCTACCTACCGTCTATGCTACTTATTCTCTGTACCTTCCCCCCTCTCTCCCACTCTCCTGTTGCAAACCCTCCATTTGATCTCCATTTCTGTGTTTCTGTTCCTGTTCTAATTGTTTGCTTAGTTTGCTTTTGTTTTAGATGTGGTTGTTAATATCTGAATTTGCTGTCATTTTACTGTCATATTTTCTATCTTCTTTTTCTTAGATAAGTCCCTTTAACATTTCATATAATAAGGGCTTGGTGATAATGGACTCCTTGAACTTGACCTTATCTGAGAAGCACTTTATCTTCCCTTCCATTTTAAATGACAGCTTCGCTGCATAGAGCAATCTTGGATGTAGGTCCTTGACTTTCATGACTTGGAATACTTCTTTCCAGCCCCTTCTTGCCTGTAAGGTCTCTTTTGAGAAATCAGCTGACAGTCTGATGGGAACTCCTTTGTAGGTGACTGTGCCCTTATCCCTTGCTGCTTCTAGAATTCTCTCCTTCATTTTAATCTTGGCTAATGTAGTTACGATGTGCCTTGGTGTGTTCCTGCTTGGATCCACCTTCCTTGGGGCTCTCTGAGCTTCCTGGACTTCCTGGAAGTCTATTTCCTTTGCCACATTGGGGAAGTTCTCCATTATTATTTGTTTAAATAAGTTTTCCATTTGTTGCTCTTCCTCTTTCCCTTCTGGTAATGCTATAATTCGGATGTTGGGACGTTTAAAGATGTCCTGGAGGTTCCTAAGCCTCTGCTCATTTTTTTGAATTCTTGTTTCTTCCTTCTTTTCTGTTTGGTTGTTTCTTTCTTCCTTCTGGTCCACTGCATTGATTTGAGACCCAGTTTTCCTCCCATCACTATTGGTTCCCTGTGCATTTTTCTTCATTTCACTTATTGTAGCCTCCATTTGTTCCTCTAATTTGTGACCAAAATCAACCAGTTCTGTGAGCTTCCTAATCACCAGAGCTTTGAACTGTGCTTCTGATAGGTTGACTACCAGTGCTGTGAGCTCTGCATCTGATAGGTTGACCACCTCCTGGTCACTCAGATGAATTAGCTCCAGGGCCCCGGTCTGTTCTCCCTTTTGGGCCATGCTTGGTTTTGGGTTTTTTTTTTTTGTTTTTGTCTGGTCCTCCCACTTTGTCTTTATTCCTTGCAGCAACTTCAAGCATTCAAATCCATCCTGGTGCTGCTCTATCCTCCCTGTTTGGCAGAGGAGGAAGCTGTTGATTTGGCTGTCATCCAAAGATCCTGAGGTGGACTCTGGCAGGCACTGGCCAGGGGCTGCAACAGCCCTGGTCCCCGCTCTTATCCCAGGGACCTTACCATCACAAAGCAATCTCCTTACCATCTGTTTTTCCATGTCCTCTACAGTTTAGCCACCAATCTTCATATATGCTGGGGTTCTGTTGGCTGTCCACTCTCTTCCTCAGAAGATCTGCTAGGTGTTCTATCTGTGCACAGGGGGAAGTGGGGCTCTGCTCCCACCTACCTAGACACCATCTTCCAACCTTAACTGATACAGTTTTAAATGCAGGAAGAATGAAAGTAGATCTCTATGTATATTTTTTAAAAGTAAAGTTGAACCCTGGCTGGTGTTGCTCAGTGCTGGCCCACAAACCAAAAGGTTACCAGTTTGAATCCAGGTCAGGGCACATGCCTGGGTTATATGCCAGATCCTCAGCTGGGGGCGTGTGAGAGGTAACTGATTGATGCTTCTCTCCCTCTCTTTCTCCCTCCCTTCCCCTCTTCTCTTAAAAATAAATAAAATCTTTTTTAAAAAATAGAAAGTAAAGTTTTAAAAGGGCAATAACAATCTTTCCGAAGATGAAGCCTACAGCCATAGAAGACATAAATTGTTCAGTTTGTATGGTTTCAATGTACAAAAATAAGTTAATAAAATTAATTCAATAAACATTAATTAACAATGCTAAGGTTTTTTAACTGTGTGATTCTTTTTTAAGGAATCTTCTGAGGACCACTTTGAAGTGTCTTAAAAATAACCTTAATTCTGTGTTAGAGTTGAAAGTTTCAGCTCACCCACTTCACATACCAGTGTATGTGACCAGTTGTCTTTCCTATTTCCCTAGTGGTCTCTGCTCTTAATAAGGCCTGGTGTGTGAACTGTTTTGCCTGTTCTACCTGCAACACTAAATTAACACTCAAGTAAGTATACATTTTGGTCAAGCATGAATCTTAACACTGAAAATTTTGGGATAACAGTTTTTTAAAACACAGAATTTTTAAAAAGATACTTGTTTGATTCCTTTTTTCTTCTTTCTACTCAGGCCTTCTGAAAGTAAAAGTTCTTCCTTTAATTGTTTCCTGTTCTTCCTTGTATTTCTTCTTTGTCCTCCTCAAAGGGATAAGTTTGTTGAAATTGATCTAAAACCAGTCTGCAAACACTGTTATGAGAAAATGCCAGAAGAATTTAAGAGGCGACTTGCCAAACGAGAGAGAGAAGCAAAGGATAAGGACAAGCAGAAAAAGAAAAAGCCTGTCTGTTTGTAAACTTTTCTATCCCTTCTATCATTTTCACTACTTTCTTCTTTGGTTAGTCCTTTATAATGTTTTTGTTCTGTTTTTGTCTTTTATCATTTATTTGTTTGTTTGGGGTGTATTTATAACTGCTACCAAGTAAAATACAAGTATTCGTCCTGTGTAGAGTTGGTTCTTTCACATAATTATTAAAATTATAGAGCTTAAAATAGTAAGGTTCACACTTAATACCAGGTTGTACTTCACTTATATTGCATTTATTCCCTTTAATATAGATTCCAGCATCTCTTTTTATAAATCACTATATGGGGATAGATTATTCTCTCTCTCTCTCTCTGTCTCTCTCTCTGTCTCTCTGTCTCTCTCTCTCTCTCTCTCTCTCTCTCTCTCTCTCTCTCTCAATGTATTCAAAGGGAGGAATTTCAATGTCTTGATACTGGGAAAGTTTTAAAGTATTTTTGTCTATTTTTGTCTGATAATTGCAACTGTTAAAATCCTAGTTTTGAGTTTCTTTGTCTAAATTAATTTAATTGATAAATTTCAAGTGTCTCATGTTCTAAGTTCGGTAATAAATTAAATTTTTTCAGTGTGTTTCAGATCTAAGCAAACACCATGTAATGTACATAATGAGATTTCTACTATCTTTGGTGTATGTACTGGGTGGGGCAAAAGTAGGTTTAAAGTTCATATGGAAAATAATACAATAATTAATAATAATACAACAATAAACTCTATTTCATGTACTCATAATTGTAAACCTACTTGTGCTACACCCTGTATATATGCTTTCAAATAATGCCCATATGTTTACTGTTAATGAATTTATTTTCTTTTTAAGATTTATTTATTTATTTTTAGTGGCGGGGGGAGGGAAGGAGAAGGAGAGGGAGAGAAACATCGACGTGTGAGAGAAACAACAATCAGTTGCCTCTCACACACCCCCCGCTGGGGACATGGCCCCAAAACAAGGCATGTGCCCTACCAGGAATCAGCTGGTAACCTTTTGATTTGCGGGAGGACGTCCAACACACTGAAAGGCACCTCATGAAGGACAATGAATTCATTTTCTTGAAGTTTCCAATCTCTGTTCCTGATTTTTATGAAAAATCATTCAGTCTTTGAAATTCTTTTTAATTACTAGCATGATTATCCCATTCTTCCTTTATGGTTACCATTGCGTTCTGAAAAGTTTTCTTAGTTTTTCAGTTTTTATGTTTATTTATCTATAAAGACAAATTACATTCAAATACAATATTAAAACAATGGAAGGTTTGCTTAGCAGTATCTGAGAAAGAAGTGATCATTTATTTCCTGCAATTAAAAAAATGGTAGTTTTAATAGCTTCTGTTCTAGGAAGACTTTGGGAGAAATTTTTAATTTAATAGCTTAAATCAAACTGATAATTGAAATGTAACACATTTGCATTACTGTCAGCATTAGTATCTCTGAAAAACAGCTAGAAAAGGGTTTTAGCAGGTTTAATCACTTGTCCTAGATGACAGTGCACTGCCGAACTTGATCCACAAGTGCTTCTTAAATATAATTACAAAGATAATGAACAAGTTATAAAGTTGTGTGTTTACTCAATTCACAATTAAAGACCCTAGATTTCTAAGTAATAAGCTATTGTAATCACAGATTAGCAAAGTGTTACAGATAGGGGGCCATCTGAAAACTTGTCTTCTCCATAACTATTTTACAAATAAATTGATAATATGTATTGCTCTAGCTTTTAAAAAGAAGACTTCAATTCTCTGTAGAGCAAGCTACCATTCACAAAATGTAGCCACAGACAGTCTTGTTCATTTGTGTTCATTAGGAGTGATGAAAAACTTGTATCTGTGCTACCAACCTTTCTGTCAGACAATCAACCAAAATAACCCATTCTGATTTAAGATTTTTTTCAGATGATATTTTAGGTTGATTTTTGGAAAGAAGGAAGGATGGGAGGGAAACTATTTTATATCAGCAAAAATGAAACTACATAACTACCTAATTTAAAATAGTAACATTAATTTACCTTTAATAAAGAGGATCATTCAAATTACAGAAATACAATTCTTTTCTTCAAGTAATTTTAAAAGTGTTCTCATGGTACTTTAAAATGTGACTGATTTTACTTACCTAAATTATATTTACATTAGATTTCCTGTATACTTAGCACTGGCTACAGTGTAATACACATTCTGTGTTAAACAGGTAGATGTATAGGATCAATTTATAGGACAATTGATTTTAAATATTGTGAATTTTTTACATCTACCACAATGACAGGAATTAAGATTAGAGTTATACTTGTTTGCTAACATATAGTATCTTCATTTACATCAGTAAATTATTTAACATTATTTACATGTCTATTTTAAATATATTTCACTAATTTTTTATTATTATCTTTAGGAATAAATTTGTGGAGTTTGATATGAAACCAGTCTGTAAGAAGTGCTATGAGAAGTTTCCGTTGGAACTGAAGAAAAGACTTAAGAAACTAGCTGAGACCTTAGGAAGGAAGTAACTTCCTTTATTTTACTTTTTTCTCTTCTCTGCAAAGATAAGAGAGTACCAACATTATTGACCTGATCCACCCTACTTAAACCTGTCTCAGAATAATTGAGTGAAGAGGACCTAAATGAATGGTTTCCTTCATCTCTTTTTCTCATTTAAAAAAAATGTTTGTGTCATCGTATTTAAAATACATGAAATCAAGATTTGCCTTTGTTAAGAACATTTACCAATTTATTAAAATGAAGATTATACTTAATAGCAAAATTCACATGCTTAAATGTTAAATTTTAATTAAGGTCCAAAAAATTAACTGCAACTTTTTTTTTTGTCATTACCACTTAGTCCCCTTCTTCCACACTTCCTGAAATCACCACACTGTTGTCTATGTCCATAAGTGCTTTTTCCTTTTTGTTCTCTACAACTTTTATTTTTAGTTGTCTTTTTAAAATCAAATACAGCTTTTAAAAATAAAAGTATGGAGACAGCTTTTACATGACTCAGATGAAAAAATATAAACATTATTTTGTACTCAAAAGAAAATTCCATCTGCTATTGGGGAGTATACAAGTTAAGAAAAATAACCAAGAAAGACAAGTCTTAATGGAATCTTAGTATGTTTATCAAACTGGTAGCTGTAAAATGAATATACACGCTACCACAGATCAAGTGTATTCAGAACTACTTGATTTGATTTTTTTGTTGTCATAGTTGTTAAATGCAATAATTATGCTTAGTTTTTCAAATTATGCTTAGTTTTGATTTTGTTCTCCTTGTGAATTTCTTCCTTTATACAGTTAACACATTGGTTATAGCTAGCTAATAGTTTGCCTTTTAAAAATTTTGTGCAAAAATTTATTCTGTGTATTTGAAAATACAGTATAATTTGCAGTATTGGAAAAATGAAAGTTTTTGTATGTATCACAGCAATTATGCTTCTAAGCTTAATGTCAAAGAGTAGTTGTAGAATAGAACATGAAATTAAATTTTATGTAGCTTGGAATGTGTGAGTTAAAAAAAGTGAATGCATATTTTTGATCATACTGCCTTTAATCAAGTTAATATCTATGCTTTAGACATAAACTTGCCTTGCCTTAGAAAAACACATAATTTAATCAGGAATTCTAGCTGTTCTGTACAGTACCAACTAAAAATAAATGAATTGGTTGAGATTTATAAACTCAGATTCATTTACCACAGCTATGATTATATTTTTTTAATTTTTTTATCCCTTTTTTGAAACATTAAAATTAACTTCTGCCATCTTATTAGAAGACAATGATGTTGATAGGTGTTTCAAGTTTTTCATTTCAGATCTAATAATTAATTAGATTTTATTTGCTGTAAGATGTATAAACAGCACTTTTAAATTGGAAAAGGGATGTTTTTCAACTTTAGTTCAAAAATAGTGAATTATTCTACTTCATAAAACATTTTATTCTGAAGTTCCTGGATCATTCTTTCTTGATAAAATTGTATGCAGAGCACTTAGTCATGAATATTATTTGAATGTTGCTGCTGCTGTGTTATCATTTAAAAGAAAGTTACCAAGATGGACTAGGGAAAATTGTTGTTTTCCCAAAAATTACTAAAATATAATATGTTTTGCCATTAAACATATCATCTCAGGATGCTATTACTCTGCCATTAAAACATTTCTATGCATGTATTAAAAAGTGTATGTATGCACTTTACAGGGTAAATTCTATTTCAGGTTTCAGACAACTTATAACCATTAACTTATTTTTAGTGTTCTTTAGAGCTGAACGAATCACAAATGATTAAAAATAATTAAGTATATAGTTTAAGATGGCATGTATTCAGAAGTTTAAAACAGTCTTTGCATTTGACAGTAAGAATCAGAATCCCTCCAGTGTGCCTTTTTCAGCTAATTTATGACCAGCAATGAAAACCTTGAATGTATTTATTAAATATTATACTATGGAATAGGCAAAATAGTACAGAGTTCGCAGCAGGGTCTTGATGCTAAATTCTAAAATACTTCTACACCAGAAATACAAAGCAGAAAAGCAACTATATACATATACATATACATCCTATAATCTTAATCACTTTGAAGATGCATTGACTGAACTCAGCTGCTTTGCTTACTTACCTTACATAGCCAGGCCTCTCCTGCAGCTAGAGGTCCCAGTGCTCTCTTTGCTTACTCTTCTTTTAAAATATGAGTTAATATTTCCTGGAAGTTCAACTTGTTAGGGTATTTTATCTGGATACAATACTTCCTTAATAAGGCTATTGTTGGAGCCCTTACATGGGAAGGAGGAAAAAGTTGAAAAACTGTATTGGCATAGAAGACAAACTTGGTTTAGTTCATAATATTTTTTGTGGCTCTTTTCTTAGCTATAAAAAAACTCAGTCTAGTAAGCATCTCTTTGCTTAAAGTTTAACTACGCAGTTTTAAATAATTTGTTGTTTGTACCAAATTTCTAAGGGCTCTTTTTCTTACCAAGCCTAGTTTAATTGGAGGAAGTGTCAGGAAATAAATAAAACAGTCTTTGGATCATATTCTAAGCCTTATTATTAACATTGTGCCTGAAATGATAGGTCATTTTGCCTCACTTTTTTGCCAAAATAGCCATTTCTAAGTTCAGGATATTTCAATGTAAGCTAACAGCATTCTTATTGTATTTCATTTTAGATTGTAAGCTCAATGCTAGGGACACTATATTGCTAATTATGTTTTTATATAGCAACCTTTGCAGTATACTCTTGGTACTTAATAAATGTTCATAATTAATAACAGTGTTATGCATTGCTTAATTTGAATGGCTTTGAACCTAGAACCATGAGAAGACGGGGCTAACATTTAAGAAAGCCTGTTTGGTATAAACCTAGGTGTCCATTTATGGATGGATAGATAAAGTGTGGTGTATACAGTGGACTGTTAGTCATAAAAGAAGGAAATCTTGCCATTTGTAACAACATAGATGGATCTTGGATTTAGAATGTATGTTAAATGAAATAAATCAAACACAGAAAGACAAATACCATATGATTTCACCAATACGTGGAATCTAAACAAAACACAAAAACAAAAAACCAAGCTCGTGGATACAAGGAAGAGATGGTTACTGCCAGAGGTGGGAGTAGGGTGTGGGCGATATGGATGAAGGGGATTAAAAGGTACAAACTCCTAGTTATAAAATAAGTAAGTTAGGGGGATGTAATGCACAGCATGGCGACTGTAGTTAATGGTAATATAGTGCATATTTAAAAGTTGCTAAGAGAGTAGTGGATCTTAAAATTTCTCATTACAAGAAATAAATTTGTAACTGGTGATGGATGTTAACTAGATTTATTGTGGTGGCCATCTCACGATATATACAAATATAGAATCATAGTGCACCTGAAACTAATATATTATATGTCAGTTATATCTAAGTTTTTATGAGTTTCACATTTTTTTAAAAAGCAAGGCCTTTTAAACTTATATGTAGGGGCTTTGTTGTTGTTGTTTTTTTAGGAACACAGTACTCTAAAACCATGAAAAATATCAAATTAAATTTCTTTAGAGGAAATTCACAAGGCAATTTCCACAAATACTGTTTTTTTATCCTTACAACCTTATGAGTTACTTAAAATCCTTCCCACCTTTAGAGCAGAGGACTTGCATAGGGGTGTTAAGTAGGTCCTGTTTTCCTTGGCAGGTGTGTGTAAGATGTATTTATGTGTTTGTATGTGTAAAAATTCAAGTCTTCTTGAATATATAGTACAACATTCCAGTGCATGAATAAAAGAAAATGATCTTGTTATTATGAATGAGAATAAGCCAAATTTTAGAAGCTCATAGAATGGTGGTGGAGTCTTCCCACTATTCACCATAAATTTTGATAGTTTTCAAATTTTTTTAAATTTTATGATGTTTATTTAAAGAACAGGACACTTAACTTGAAGGAAAAACTATCTAGTATTCACTTTTTTTAGAGTAATTTATCCCTCCTTAAAGACAGATTGCTCTGCTTGTAACAGCTATGTATAAAAAAGTTATATACTCCCAGCCAAGATGGAGGTGTAGGTAGATACACTTTGCCCCCTTGAACAACCAAAAGAAGGACAACAAATTTAAAACCAAAAAATAACCAGAACTGTCAGAAAATCAAACTATGAAAGTCCAACAACCAAGGAGTTAAGAAACATTCATCCAAACTGGTAGGCGGGACGGAGACAGGCAGCCGGGGTGGAGAGGATTCACAGCAAGGCGAAGGCTGGTGGACCTGGCAGTTCCACATTTGCATGCAGCTAAACCAGGAGGAACAACTAGGGAGCAAGACAGACTGCACAACCCAGGGGAAATAGAGCTTCAACACCTCTCTGGCAGTAAAAACCTGTGGGGGTTGAGGCAGCAGGAGAAACTCCTAGCCTTACAGGAGAGTTTGTTAGAGAGACCCAGGGTCCCACAGGTACACAAAACCACCCACCCAAGAATCAGCACCAGAAGGGCCCAATTTGCTTGTGGGTAGTGGAGGAAGTAACTGAAAGCAGGCTGCGAGCTAAGCAAGCAGTGTTGTTCCCTCCTGGACCCCTCCCCCAACACAGCATCACAACACAGCAATGTGGGTTGCCCTGCCCTGGTGGATACCTAAGGCTCTGCCCCTTAGTACCTAACAGCTCGCCAAGACAAAAAATATGGCCCAAATGAGAGAACAGATAAAAGTTCCAGAAAAAATACAACTAAGTGATGAAGAGATAGCCAAGCTATCAGGAGCAGAGTTTAAAACACTGGTAATCAGGATGCTCACAGAAATGGTTGAGTATGCTTGCAAAATAGAGCAAAAAGTGAGGGATGTGAAAAGTGAAATAAAGGAAAATGTACAGGGAACCAACAGTGAAGGGAAGGAAACTGGGACTCAAATCAACAGTTTGGAGCAGAAGGAAGCAGTAAACATTCAACCAGAACAAAATGGAGAAACAAGAATTCAATAAAATGAGGAGAGGCTTAGAAACCTCCAGGACAACTTTAAACGTTCCAACATCCAAGTCATAGGGGTGCCAGAAGAAGAGAAAGAGCAAGAAATTGAAAACTTACTTGAAAAAACAATGAAAGAGAACCCCAATCTGGCATTACAGGAAGACCAGGATGTTCAGAGAGTCCTGAAGAAGCTTGACCCAAGGAGGCATGTGCACCAAGGCACATCACAATTACATTACCAAAGATTAAAGATAAGAACAGAATCTTAAAAGTAGCAAGAGAAAAGGAGACAGTTACCTACAAAGGAGTGCCCATAAGACTGTCAGCTGATTTCTCAAAAGAAATCTTGCAGGTAAGAAGGGAGCCAGAAAGAAGTACTTGAAGTCATGAAAGGCAAGGACCTATATCCAAGAATACTCTATCCAGCAAAACTATAATTTAGAATGGAAGGGCAGATAAAGTGCTTCCCAGATAAGGTCAAGTTAAAGGAGCTCATTATCACTAATCCCTTATTATTCTTTAAGAAAAAGAAGATCAATAATACGAACAGTAAAATGACAACAAATTCACAACTATCAACCTAAAAAAAAAAAAAGCAAACAACTAGAACAGGAACAGATACACAGAAATAGAGATCACATGGAGGGTTATTAGCAGGTAGGGGGAATGGGGGAAAACGTACTGGGAATAAGAGGCATAAATGGTAGGTAAAGAATAGGGTGAGGTTAAGAATAGTGTGGGAAATGGAGAAGCCAAAGAACTTGTATGTATGACCCAATAACATGAACAAAGGTGGAGGAATGCTGGTGGGAAGCGGGGTACAGGGCGGAGGGGAATAAAGGGGAGCAAAAAATGGGACAACTGTAATAGCATAATAAAATACATGTTTTGAAAAAAGTTACAAAATTGTCCTTAGTTTTACAATGATAAATTTAAAACGTTAAAATTCTCCAATCAAACAAAGAAGAGATGGTGACTACCAGAGGTTTAAAATGCCTTTTTTTGTTGAACAGTGAGAGCTAAATAACTTACTGGAGAATAAAGATAAGGACTGAATGAACATGCCACTAATGGAAAGGGTGGTATTTTCACAGAACCAGTATTTGCCCCCATCTAATCTCCATTTGATATCTCAACATACCATTTGGCAGTTTAGTTTTAAAAAGTGCAAATGCTCATGCACACACAACAGGTACCTTTTGCACCTTATTGTACCTTATTGTATATAAGGTACAATAAAGGAAAGAGAAGGGGAAAGTGAAGGAATAAAAAAATCAGTAGCATACTGTAGTTGTCAGAATGTTGTGGAACCAAACAGCAGTTTTCTCAGAATGTCTTGCTCTGGAGGACTAGAGTTCTCTAATAAAAGTAGCAGGTTCCCTGTTAGTGAACACTTCCTGTCTGCTGCTGGAACACACCAATTGTATCTTTACCCTCCATTTCCAACTGTGCAGGTGTTTTTGCTTCATTGATTACCTGCCCATCGAATCGCCATTTGATCTGCTTCATTGACAAGCCCTGTCCTTCACAATAGGCTTTGTTAGTTTTCTAGTGGTGGATTCCTCTATATCTCATACCACACCCCAGAACCATCCTGCCCTGCCACCTTCAAGTTAATATGATCGCTCTCAGTCTGTACTCCTTCCTTGGGCTTTTTGTCACACAGGGCAAGTACTAGAGTGTCCTCAGCGCTGCTTCACAAAAGAGGTATCAGGTCTGCACCCAACAAGCACACAAGCAGTACTAGGAGTGGCCCATAGTTTTTGTTTCGTAACGAAGGAGACACCTATCTTAATATTGGGTTGGATAAGATGTCCATTTAGTTTTTTCTATAAAATAAAACACACATTTTTCATTTTCACCAATAACTATTGATTTGGATATTTTGAGCGTGTCAGCTATCTCCCACTGTTAGTTTCTAGTGATTAGAGTCCAGGGGTGCTGCTAAGCATCTTCCAATTTATAAGACAGCCCCACAGCAAAGAATTATTTGACCAAAATGTCAACAGTACCAACACGTTTTGCAAAACAGTTTTGTGTTCGACCAATCACAGCACCTTCTACCTACAATTCACAGATCTGTTTTTGTGTTTAAGTTGGGCTTTTACCTTTCTTGAAATAATATAGTATGCGGAAAATCTTTCATGTACTCTTCCATCGTCAATATTAAAATGGGTGCACAAAAATTCAC
This sequence comes from Anoura caudifer, assembly GCA_004027475.1. Lineage (NCBI taxonomy): Eukaryota > Metazoa > Chordata > Mammalia > Chiroptera > Phyllostomidae > Anoura > Anoura caudifer. Next base: position 41,432 of record PVKU01007206.1, read on the forward strand.
CAATTTTGATGTTCTTTTTTAATGCACACTGATATGACAGCTGTCACAATACAATCTAACAAAGTTTCGAGTGAAGTTAAAGACAACTACAGGAAAACAAAGTTTTTGGACAACCCAATACGTCATTCAGCGAGCCTTGAGGCACTGTGTGTGGTGTGTTGGAAAGATAATGCTGTCAGTGCATTCCTCTTTTTGTGCTTCATCCTTCCTGGCTCTTCAGCCTCCTTAAGTGGTGATTCTGGGGACTGTGTCCGATTAGAGTCTTGCACTTTTTTTCCTTCTCTTGGCAGGTGCAGAGCCTTGATTTCCTCTTGCCCAGGTAGGGGGAAGGGGTAATTGCAAAACGTGGAAAGTATTTGTAATAGAGTGAGCATAGGGTTTTGCAAGATCACAATAGCATCACCCCCAGCAGAGTGGGAGGGAAGGCTTCTTAGAAGAGCCATTTTAAAAAAAGAATACAAGTTAGCCAGGCAGAGGGTGGGCCACAAGATGGGTTGCCTTGGACCTTTTCCATTTCCTATTTTCTCCATTTCCCATAATGGCATCACCATCTATTGAGGCTTCCAACCTAATATCATGTTGACCTCTTCCTTTCCCACGGCCTCCACCTGTCCCCATATCTAAGTACTCCAAAATTCATCACTAACTGTAGAAAGGTCCCAGAAACCCTTCTGACTTGCAGCTCCTGCCTGCCTCCATGCTATCTCATTCTGCTCTGACTTCCAAGCAACCATTAGTCAACTCTCCCTTGTTTATTAATGTTGGCTTACTGAAGTAAGCAGAACAAAGTCCTAACTCTTTCTTATGGTATCAAAGATTTTCACAGGTAAGTCCTAACCTATTGTTAAGTCCTTGTCTCCCAAAGGCCAATGTGCATGTCTCCCAGATCTTGACTGCCCTCCTATAAAAAATGTACACTTCTCACTTTTGAGATTCAGCTCAAATTTCACCCCATTTTTAAGCCTCTCCTGACTTCTTCAAGCAAAATAAATCATTCTTCTCTGCTCCCCTAGTTCTCTGTACCTCTATTTTAGTAGTTACTAAGTGGACTGTATGTATCGATTTCTATTCCCATCAAAAGTCTGGCCCCTGGAGAGAAGGGCTGTATCATCATTGTCTTCTTTGCTTTCTTATTGATCTGAGAGAGGGAAATACTAATTTGTTGATCCACCCATTTATGCATTCATTTGTTGTTTCTTGTATGTGCCCTGTCTGGGGATTGGACCCATAGCTTTGGCCTATCAGAATGATGCTCTAACCAACTGAGGTACCCATCAGGGCTGTGTTTTTATTTTTGTATCCTCCATTCATTTCACAGTGCTCTGTGCCCGGTAGGAGCTCAGTGATTACTGAGTGACAGACTGAATACTTGGTTGATGTACATTACACTTTTCAGGTATTCTACAAAGCTATTAGAATATTCAAGACAGAGAGGAAGGGAGAGAAAGAAACATTGATTCACTGTTCCACCCATCCATGCCTACATTAGTTGAGTCCTGCAAGTGCACCAACCAGGGATTGAACCCACAACTCTAGCACAATGAGTTGACATTCCAATCAACTGTACTAGATAATAAAACAGCTATATATTTTCAGTCTTTGGAAGGCCTACAGTTCACCAGGGGCCATAAATAATGCATCAGAATATAGTGTGATAAGAACTAACATTAGAAATATGAGTAGCATACAGAGAGTGCTCAGAGGAGAAAATGGTTAATTCTAGGGACTCTAAAAAGATTTCCCAGAGGTAGTGATGGCTAACCTTGGGTTTGAAAGACACTGCAAGAGCTTTTCAGGAGAAAGGGGAAAGGGGCATTCTAGACAAAGACAACAGCCTGCAGGAAAAAAACCTTGTGAGGATTTCCATTTACTTGGGCCCAGGAACCAAAACGCTGAAAAAGGGAAACTTCTCTGATTGATGAGCTGTAGACTTGAGGGACAAAACCAATTGGTGCTGCTTTTGTTACAGTTCTGTCCTCCTCCTGTTTGGTACCAGATGTAGAAGTGCATTGGCAGATTTGAGGACTGAACTCTGAGTGTTCTGATTGGAAGACTAAAATGGGAAGCCTCAGGAAACAAGAGTAACAAAGAAATTGCTGAGAGAGAATTGTTCAGAGAAGTGATTCCATAAACTGGTTTAGGAAGTCCAGGATTTGTACCTAGGCTGGTCCTGCATGGATCTGTTACTGTTTGTTTTGTTTTTTCTTTTTTTAATTTTTAAATTACTGTTGACATACAATATTATATTAGTTTCAGGTGTACAAACCCATGGTTAGACATTTATATAACTTATGACGTGATCACCAGCATACATAGTTACTACAATATTATTGACTATATTTCCTATGCTGTACTTTACATTCCTGTGACTGTTTTGTAACTACAAAATTGTACTTCTCCATCCCTTCACCTTTTTCACTCATCCCTCAATCCCCACCCCTCTGACAACCATCGGTCTCTTCTCTGTATCTATGAGTCTGTTTCTGTTTTGCATAGACACTTCCCCAAAGAGGACATACATATGGACAATAGGCATATGAGAAGATGCTCAACATCACTAATCATAAGAGAAATGCAAATTAAATCTACATTGAGATAGCACCTCACACTTGTCAGAATGGCTATCATCAATAAGTAAAAAAGTGTTGGTGAGGTGCACTGTTGGCGGGCATGCAGATTGGTGCAACACTATGGAAAAAAGTACGTAGCTACCTCAAAAAATTAAAAATGGAACTGCCTTATGACGCAGTGATTCCACTTCTGGGTATATACATAAAGAAAGCCAAAACACTAATTCAAAATAATATAGTCACCTCTATTTTCACTGTAGCGTTATTTATAATAGCCAAGATAGGGAAACAATTCACATGCCCATCAATATAGACAAGTGAATAAAAAAGCAGCGGTACATATATACAATGGAATACAACTTGGCCGTAACAAGAACAATCTTACACCTTGAGATAGCATGGATGGAGCTAGAGAGTATTATGTTAAGTGAAATAAGTTACTCTGAGAAAGACAAATACCAGATGATTTCACTTATATGAGGAATCTAAAGAACAATACTCTTAGGTCCATCCTTATTGCAGAGGGTAAGATTTGATTCTTTTTTTAATATATTTTATTGATTATGCTATTACAGTTGTCCCATTTCTCCCCCATCACTCCCCGCCACCCTGCACACCCCCTCCCACTCACATTCCCCCCTTTAGTTCACATCCATGTTTCATAAGTTTTTTAGCTTCCACTTTTCCCACACTATTCTTGCCCTCCCCCTGTCTGTTTTCTACCCACCGTCTGTGCTACTTATTCCCTGTACCTTTTTCCCCTGCCTCCTCCTCCCACTCCCCCATTGCTAACCCTCCATGTGATCTCCATTTCTGTGGTTCTGTTCCTGTTCTAGGTGTTTCTTTAGTTTGATTTTGTTTTAGGTGTTGTTGTTAATATCTGTGAGTCTGCTGTCTTTTTACTGTCGTATTTTTGATCTTCTTTTTCTTAGATAAGTCCCTTTAACATTTCATATAATAAGGGCTTGTTGATGATGAACTCCTTTAACTTGACCTTATCTGGGAAGCACTTTATCTTTCCTTCCATTCTAAATGACAGCTTTGCTGGATAGAGCAATCTTGGATGTAGGTCCTTGCCTTTCATGACTTGGAATACTTCTTTCCAGCCCCTCCTTGCCTGTAAGGTCTCTTTTGAGACATCAGCTGACAGTCTGATGGGAACTCCTTTGTAGGTGACTGTGCCCTTATCCCTTGCTGCTTCTAGAATTCTCTCCTTCATTTTAATCTTGGCTAATATAAGTATGATGTGCCTTGGGATGTTCCTCCTTGGGTCCAACTTCTTTGGGACTCTCTGAACTTCCTGGACTTCTGGAAGTCTATTTCCTTTGCCAGATTGGGGAAGTTCTCCATTATTATTTGTTCAAATAAGTTTTCCACTTGTTCTCTTCCTCTTCCCCTTCTGGTATCCCTATAATTCAGATGTTGGGACATTTAAAGATGTCCTGGAGGTTCCTAAGCCTCTCCTCATTTTTTTTGAATTCTTGTTTCTTCCTTCTTTTCTGTTTGGTTGTTTGTTCCTTCTGGTCCACTGCATTGATTTGAGACCCAGTTTTGCTCCCATCACTATTAGTTCCCTGTACATGTTCCTTCATTTCACTTATTGTAACCTTCGTTTGTTCATCTAATTTGTGACCAAAATCAACCAATTCTGTGAGCATCCTGATCACCAGTGTTTTGAACTGTGCATCTGATAGGTCAGCTATCTCTGGGTCACTTAGATGAATTGGCTCTGTGGCTTTGATCTGTTCTCCTGTTTGAGCCATTTTTGGATTTTTTTTTTTTTGTGTCTGGTCACACCTATTATGTAGTGAGGGGCAGAGCCTTAGGTGTTCCCCAGGGCAGGGCAGCCCAGTCGCTGGGTTGTGATGCTATATGTTGGGGAGGGGTCCGAGAGGGAACCATGGTGCTTGCTCCGCTCTCTCTCGTATCCAGTCCCTTCCACAGCTTTCCACAAACAAACTGGGTCCTTCTGGTGCTGATTTCCATGTGGGTGGGCTTGTGTATGTTCTAGGACCCTGTGGGTCTCTCCAACGAACTCTCCTGTGAGGCCAGGAGTCTGTTCTGGCACTTCAACCCCCACAAGTGTTTTCAGTGTTTTTAGGTTTTATTTCCCAGCACTGGGGCCCTAGGTCAAGAGGTCTGTCTTGCTCCCCATTTTTGCCTGGATTATCTGTGCACGACTGTGGGACTGCCCCGTCTGCAACCCTCCACTTGGCCTGGTCCGCCTGCTGCAACCTTGTGTGCCCCACTCCACAATCCACTGCCTTGCTGTGTCCACCAGCCACCCTGCTGCGGGTCCTCTCCACCTGGCTGCCCAGCTGCCCATCTGCACCCCTCCTACCGGTCTGGATTAGTGTGTTTTCTTTAACTCCGTGGTTGTCAGACTTCCATACAGTTCAGTTTTCTGTCAGTTCTGGCTGTGTTTTGTTTTTAAATTGTTGCCGCCCTTCTTTTGGTTGTGCGAGGAGGCATAGTGTGTGTACCTACTCCTCCATCTTGGCCAGAAGTTCCTATTTGTATTTCTTTTTTTTTTTTTTTAAATTTTGTTTATTTTATCTTTAGAGGGGAAGGGAAGGAGAGAGGGAGAGAAATATCAATGTGTGGTTGCCTCTCGTGCATCCCCTGCTGGGAACTGGCCTGCAACCCAGGCATGTGCTCTGAAAGGGAGTCAAACCATGATCCTTTGGTTCATAGGCCTGTGCTCAATCCACTGAGCTACATCAGCCAGGGCTCTATTTGTATTTCTTAATCCCCTCAGCTTTTTACCCATTACCCCATATTCCCCTCTCAACTGGCATCCATCAAAATGCTCTCCAAATCTATAATTCTGTCACTATTCTTCTTGTTTGCCCAGTTTGTTTTTTAGATTAAATTATTGATAGATATGAATTTATTGACATTTTATTATTCATAGTTTTGATCTTTTTCTTAAGGAAATCCCTATAATATTTCATAAAATAATGATTTGATGATAATGAACTCCTTTAATTTTTTCTTGTCTGGGAAGCTCTTTAACTGCCCTTTCATTCTATACAATAGCTGTGCTGGGTAAAGCAATCTTGGCTATAGCTCCCTAATTTTCATGACTTTGAATATGACTTGCCAATCCCTTCTACTCTGAAAAGTTTATTTTGAGAAATCAGGAGATAGTCTTATGAAAACGCTCCCCTTTAAGTAACTAACTTATTTTCTCTTGCTGCTTTTAAGATTCTCTCTTTATCTTTGTTATTTTGAATTTTAATTATGAAGTCACTTGGACTGGACCTCTTTGCATCCATCTTGTTTGGAAATCTGTTATTTCTGGACTTGCATGTCTATTTTCTTCACCAAATTAGGGAAGTTTTCATTCACAATCATTTCAAGATTTCCAATTTCTTGCTCTTTCTCTTCTCCTTCTGGCACCCTATGATGTGAATATTGGACCTCTTGAAGTTGTCCCACAGGCTGCTTATACTATGCCCATTTTTTTCCAATTATTTTTTCTTCTTGTTGTTATGAATAGTTGTTTTTTCTTCCTTATGTTCCAAATAATGGACTTGATTCTTGGTTACATCTACTCTACTGTTCCTTCCATGTAAATTGTTCCTTATTTCAATTAGTGTATTCTTCATTTCTGACTGGATCTTTTTTTATATTGCTTTGGTCCTCACTAAGTTCCCTGAGCATCCTTATAACTAGTACGTTGAACTCTGCATCTGATCGATTGCTTATGTCCATTTTCTTTAGGTCTTTTTCTAGAGTTTTGATGTGTTCTCTCATTCATGTCATGTTTCCTTTTCCCTTCATTTTGGCAGCCTCCGTGTGTTTGATTCTATGTATTATGTAGAGCTGCTTTGATCCATGCCTTGGTAGTGTGGCCTAATGTAGTAGGTGGCCTGTAGGGTACAGTTGCATAGCCTCCCATATCACTCTAGATGGGTACTCAAGGTGCACCCTTTGCGTGGGCTGAGTACACCCTCCTCTTGTAGTTCAGCATGAGTAGTGGTTTCCAGATCAATAGTAGGGATTTACCTAGCCCAGTTAGCTGCAAGGATTGGCTGTGACCACTGACCACCAACCTCTACCCTCCATGGAGGACCTACTGTGCAGGGGCCAGGTGGTGGTGCTCTGATGTGGTATATAGGTATTCACTGGGTGTGCTGGCCTTGGAATTTCCTGGATGGTGCAGGTGAAGATCAGCTCCCACCTGTGTTTTGCCCATGGTCACCCCGCCTGAACTGTAATGCAACCTGAGATGCCTGCTACTTTTTCTGAGCATGGAGATTCCCAAGTGAGGCTGAGATGTGAATCCAGGCTGGCTGCTGCTAGTGCCAGGCTTGGGGCTTACTGAAGCCAGCTGTTGCTTGTTTGAGAGGATTTAGGTAGTTGTGCAGCGGCAGCCAAGAGTAGCCATTCATATTGAAAAGCAGCTTGGGTGGGCTTGTAAGTTGGGTGGGACAGAGTCTTTAGGTATCTCCAAGTTGGATCAAACAGTGTTAGCCAGGTTGATGGAATTTCAGATACGGCACCAGCGTGTTGGCTGTGTGGCTCTGTGGGTGGAGGGTTTAGAAAAGGTGCAATGGCCTCTGCTTTCCTTGATGCCAGATACTTCAATCTCTCCCAGTGTGCCACTGGTAACTTTGAAGCTGCTACCCCATTGCTGGAGCTCAGAAGGTGTTAAGTTGGAATAAGTGAGTCCTTGTGTGGTTCTTTAAGAGGAACTGCTTGAGGCTGTAGAAGTTTCTTCCATCAACTCAATCCCTGTTGGTTTCTGTAGCCAGAAATTGTGAGGATTTATCTTACTGACACTGAAACTCTAAGTTAGGGGTGCCTGGTGTGGATCTGGGACTCCTTGCTCTCAAGGTATCCCTCCCAAAGCTTTACCCTCCACACTTGGGTGTGGGATGAGCCCATTCCACATCTGTGCACCTTATACCTGGCTGGATGGATGTGGTTTCTTTAATTCCAGAGTTGTCAGATTTCTATTAACTCGATTTCTGTTTGCTCTGATGGTTGTTCTATATTTTAGTTATTGTCCAATTTTCTATTTTTATTTTTTATTTTTAATATTAAAAAAAATTTACTCTCTTTTGATCATTTTCACTCTGATATTTATTATTTCCTTCCTTCTACTCACTTTTTGCTATGTTTGTTAGTTTAAAAATTTTGGGGGGTATAAATTTAGATAGTTTATTTGATACTTTTTGTTTCTTGAGATAGGTCTGTATTGCTATGAATTTTCCTGTTAGAACTGCTGTGGGAAACAAAAGTGTTCCACCCAAGATGGAGGCGTAGGTAGATACACTTTGCTTCCTAATACAACCAATAGAAAGATAACAGCTAATTTAAAGACAAAAAACAAATAGAAATGCCAGAAAATCAAACTGTATGGAAGTCCAGCAACCAAGGAGTTAAAGAAGAAATGTTCATCCAGACTGGTAAGAGGGGCAGAGAGAGGCAGCAGTGCTGGGAAAGAGTTGCAGCAATCCAGGTGGCTGGGGGACTGGGTGGTCCCACATTTGCATGCAGATAAACCAGAGGAACAACTGGGGTGCAAGACATACTGCGCCACCCAGGGTTCCAGTACTGCAAGTGTAAACCATCGAAACCTCTGGCTGTGAAAATCTGTGGGGGTTGTGGCAATGGAAGAAACTGCCATTTTCACAGAAGAGTCCATTGAGGGTCCCACTGAGTCCTAGATCATACACAGGCCCACTAACCTGGAAATCAGCACCAGGGCAACACTTGGAAGGGGCAATTCACTTGTAGGAAGCAGGGGAAGTGATTGAAAGTG